>OZ024914.1:48631965-48633761 GCA_964017125.1 Flabesymbios commensalis
AATATGGGGTTCTACAAGGCGGTATGCTCAGTCCCAAACTATTCACGGAATTTTTACAAGACATATCCGCAACATTTGACCAAGATCAAGGTATCCCTGTGGACACCTTACTAATGGTATATCTGTTATTTGCAGATGACCTTGTCCTTTTTTCAGAATCTGCTGAGGGATTACAAAAACAGCTAACTGCTCTGTATTTATATGCTTCCCTTTGGCATATCATAGTAAGCATTCCTAAAACAAAAGTTCTAATCTTTAATGAGCGTTACACAAAAGTACACGGAAGCTTCCACTATGGTGATAACATTATAGAAAAATCTGAACAATATAAATACCTGGGTGTGGTGTATAGCACCAAGTCTGCTAATAACGTGTTAAAAGAAACTTTTTCTCATCTTGCGTCCCAAGCTGGGAAAGCAATTTTTTCTCTACGTAAACAGTCCCGTCCTGTGGTCGGTAAATTGTCACCCACTATTGCGTTCAAGGCATTTGATTGTCAAATATTGCCCATACTAGAATATGGAAGTGATATATGGTACACAGGCGATGATGTTAACGATCTGGAAAAAATCCATCTAAAATTTATTAAATCTACACTTGGAGTTAGAAAGCAAACACCTACACCTGCAATATATGGGGACACGGGACGATTTCCACTGATCATCCGACAACACATAAAAGCCGTAAAATATTGGTGTAGAATTCTAAAACTATCTCAGAGCCATCCAGTCAGAAATGCCTACAATATGCTTCTTGAGCTAGATGGCATTGGCTTCACGAATTGGTGTTCCCGTATCCGCTCTGTCCTCGAACGAGACGGGCTTGATCAAATTTGGGAAGCACAGAATATCGGGGATACAAATAAATTCATGCTTTTATTTAAAGAATCAATTGTTAGAATATTTTCACAGCAGTGGAGAAAAGATATTGAGAGTTCGAGTAAGCTGCGCACATATGCATTAGTAAAAAAATATTTCTGTGTTGAACCATATATCTTACACACAAGGGGTAACCATCTCATAACATCAATGGCGAGATACCGAATGAGCTCACATGATCTAAATATAGAAAGAGGACGATACAATAATCCAATCACTCCAATAAACCAGCGAATATGCACAAGGTGTGAATTAAACGAAATTGACGACGAAATACATCTTCTTCTCCACTGTAACGCTATGAATAATGAACGCAAAATCTTGTTTAACTCGGTAACCGCAACTATCAATATACAGCCGACAAATGAAATGTTTCTACAAATTATGACATCTAGAGACATAACAGTGGTGAAGTCACTAGCGCAATTTATCTATGGCTGTTTTAAACAAATTAATTGTTAAAAACACCGAGTATAATAAATCAAAGTCACCTATCGCTATATTATCCATATTATCATGCCTTCATGATCTGACTTGGGTATTACCACATATCAGGACGGCTGTTGCTCTCGGATTTATTATTTGGCTTTTTAGGGCCGGTTAGGGACGTTTCCGCCTTTGTTATCAGACGAGGTGGGGCCTTATGGAGGATTTCAGAGCTGCTAAGTCAACTGATTTTATCTATGAGGTCGGGAATGTTTTTCTTCGATTGTAACTCCGAGTATGTGGTACTAACTAGGTCGTGAGTGAAATGGTATGAAATAAACAATATAGTGAATTAAAATAAGCTGTAATGTTTTTTTTTGTGCGAGGGCCATATAGGTAATAAATCACTAGTTAATTAAATAAACTGTAATGTTATTGTGTGAGTGCCATGTCCTGCGTGAATGGCACACATACTTATTATCCGTAATTGTC
>OZ024914.1:48633961-48703447 GCA_964017125.1 Flabesymbios commensalis
CTACGGGTCTCCACAAAAAGTTTTATCTATGTTAGTGCAATGCTGGTTGAGCTCCATAGATAGTGTGCCAGCATTAAAACAGCATTGGTTGATCGTCTTCTGCTAGCTATCAATTGGTGTAGATTGGCCTGAATATCATCTGAGCTCCCCCTTCTCCTTCACCATTAATTTCATGGAATATTTTGTTTATTTAATTTCATTTATTTTTATATAATTGCAAACATCCGCATGACTACTACTTGTTTTGTTCACATGTTCACTTTATGTCATATATATAAACGAATAGTGGATATAAAATATAATTCGAATATAAAATCGAAGAGGAACACATGTTTATACCATTTAACCCATTTTAAGCTTGAATCATTTTGAGTGAAGACAGTGCAAAATGTTTGGATTCTATTGTTTTCTAACGCAAACTGAAAAATGTACAATCCATCTTAAAATGTGCTCAGACGTATCCTAGACAAAGTACAATGTATTGTGACCATGAACAACAGGACGTTTTATGTTAGTCGTGAAAGGGTTAGTTCTAATGTGCAAAGGTGATTAATTTTGTCGTCTGCACGGAGATGTGGGTCAATAATGGATCTGTAATAATGTAGTTAACACAAACTAGGGACAACAATGGGCCCAATAAAGAAACCTGGGACACTCACTTCTTACCGCTTCTTATATATGACCCATTGTTTGCTATGGACAATGATTATATAGTACAATTTAGCTACGCGACAACAAAATTTTATGCCATGAGCCATGAATTTAATATTGCTGTGCACTAACTTTCGATCAGTTAAAACAATGGCTGATCTGAGTTAAAATGGTTGCTTTTCACACCTTTTCAAGTACAAATTCCAAATTTAGTTTTGTGGCATAATATATGCGTGGCGAGATTTTTAGATGTCGGGAGGATGGCAATCTGCCACTCCGCCCGTGGCCACCCTGTCCGTGCGGTGCGGCACCCTGCCCGTGGCTACCCTGCCCGTGGGGTGCGGCACCCCGCATGCCCGGGGACAACCTGCCCGTGGCCAGCCTGCCCGTCGGGTGCGACACCATGCCCGTGTCCAACTTGCCCGTGGCCACCCTGCCCGTTGGGTGCGACCCTGTCCGGGGCCGACCTGCACATGGCAACCTGCCCGTGGGGTGAGGCTAAGCGGTGGAGTGGTTCAGTATTACTTCAATATTGGTCTAGTGTCTGCTGGGCCACAAAAATCATGGCAATAAGCGTTATTATATAAGTCACGGCTGTGATTAATAACAATGACATGCACATTCACCCCCCCCCCCCCCTCATTCGCTTGAATAATTCTGAGCGAAGAAAATACACGATTATAGATCAACGATTATGCCGCCTCTGTAATTTAAACCAAATAGAAGACGAATCCGACTTTTTATGTCAATGCACCCTATATAAATCAATGAGAACGGAATTATACTTGCATATATCGTCTATTTATCCAACCTACTTTATTTTATTAACCCCTATTGAACAGCTTAAAGTACTTATGTAAGAAGAGTTTATTTATTTAACAATAGATTTCGTTGAGCAGGCATGGAGGAAACGTCAAAGTTTTATGTTCAATTAGCCTAGTTATATTTATAGCAAAGTATTTTATTTTTATTATTATTATTATTTTTTATTTTTATTTTTTAATTATTATTATGCTACTATTATTTATGTTATGCAGTACAATTCAAAGTGACTAATAAGCCCTTCAGAGCTGGGTACCAATTTATTATACTTTATTTTCTGTTTGTACTACATGTTTGTACTATGTCTATATAATAAACAAATACAATTCAATACACAAATGTGGCCAGCCTACTTAGATAATTTGGCAACTGTTGCTTAAATGATGTGCCAGAATTGCTCATTTTGGAGCAGCATTCAATTAACACTGGTAACTCCCAAATAACAGTTACTGTGAATTATTTTTCGCATGGAAGGCTGATCCTTAGCATAGTGGTTACGCCAAATGCCTCTCACGTTTTTGTCCTCGGTGGCGGTATTTGAAAGAAAGTGCACTCGTAAACTATTCTGGCAGAATTGTAGTCTAGCGCGACCCGGATCGTAATCGGGATCCGAATCGTAATCTCAAGGAATCTACATACTCCTTGGTAATCCGTATCATCCCCAAAATGTAATGGATTGTTGCTTGGCCCGATACACATCTCTGATACAATTTTCATCTAAATACGTTCATTGCTAATCCTGCTGACATACAAACTGACAAACACATTTATTAATTGGCAGACTTATGATCTCTTGCGTATCTGCCACTACTCATTCAGAGACTTTTGTCAAGATTACTTCACCAGACATCAGGGTTACTACATTGCTCCACTGAAATTGAACGGAAGTGCTGTGGAGACATTGCTTAGTCAGTTAAAGTTTGGGGCCGGAGGAAAACTGACATAATGTTCTTGGTGCATTTACAAATTAAGCCTGGAAGGTTAGTTGTTAAAGATTCATACAGCTTTGAAATGCGCGTGTGTGTACACATAGCGTACACTATAGAGTACACTTTGACGGCAATAATATCAGCGACTGAACTGATTACAAGATACTACTCCAACGAGAAATTGGCCCAATGCTGTTGTATTGTTAGACCAACGTCTGCGACGTTGGCCGACATTAAACCAACATTTGGTGAGTGTGCCGTGTTGGCTGGGAAAGCTCTTACTGTCAATATGCTGGAGGTCAACTGTTTCCAGATACCCACGGCAACACAGCCTTTTGTGTCACAACACAGAGCCCACATGAGAGAAATGGTGAATTTTTTCTTCATAGATGTCGCTCAAGTATATATGACTTGGGAACTTGCTCTTAATGCGGCGGTGGGTATTAAACGCATATAGTATTATTATCTTGGCTGATAACTGTGGATGTGGGGTGATATGTCATTGTAGAATGTCCAGGGGCCACTGTTGCATTCTGGGGACCACATTGTCCCGCGTATTTTGACAGTCTAATAGCGTGAGACCACTCGATCCGAAGTTTGATGTCATGATCGTTCCATAATTTATTCACATTTGTGTACACTTCAATAGTAGAAGGTAACATTAATCGCAATTTGCCTTCCTGCAACCAAACACAATTCCATGTCTTGCTACAGTCCTCGTAGTAGTCAAAATGACCTTCACGCTCGCTATTTTCAACAATGTAACTAAACAATTCCTTTACATCGATAAGTTCTATTTCGCATTCAGCCGACAATACATCATTTGTGACTGACCCAAACTGAGTATAATAGCCTACTATTCTGGGAAACACAGTGACGTCACCGGAAACCCTTTTGAATGGTTACTCGATGTTATATAAGAACCCCACCCCCATACTTCATTGTATTAGCTAACCCGATGCAAATATTGCAGGTCAAGGCTATGGAGTTTCACAGAATTAGATTTAAAGCGACTCATCATGATGACATCAATTTTCGTTTTTATTTTTGCACTGAAGTTGTGTATCTCACAGGTAATTATTTCACTTTTTTTAGATTTTTTAGATTTTCAAAAACATTTCTTAATATATATAACAATATTTATAAGAATCCATGAATAACCCAAACATTGAGTGTATTGACCTAAAGGATGGTTGAATGCTAGCACAGCATTGGGCCACAAGTTGATGTCGTCGGCCCAGCGTTAAGCAGACCATCGGTGTTGTGGGGGGACCCCGCCGATCATAGCGTTCCCAGGCCAATTAAGCAGGTGTTATGGGCGGCAGCTATTGATTCAACCAGGTGGTTGCTTTGATCATGCCGTCTGAGATGGTGGTTATCCAGGGCAGTTTTGTTGACATGACAATATACGTCTAGGGAATAAAACTAGTTTAGTCGTTTTCAGTGTTCAAATTGTTTTTGTTATGGTTTTGTATATTATTCAGGATCAGTAGGCTATATAGCCTCACATAAATTAAATTTTCAAAATTGACAACATTGAAAATGTCTCATCCCATGGGGTCTCTTTAACTATTTACAGACGAAAGAGTAGAGATAGGTGATGATTATGTGAGTCTTGGTTACTGGTCAGCTGAGGCGTCAAAATATTGTAGCCGGGACATCTGAGAGTGGAACCCAATAATTATCTAATAAAGTTTTAAATCTGAGAAAACAGCATAAGTTGGCCCAATGTTGTTTTATTATTATCCCACAATCTACGACGTTCACTCAACATTAAGCCAGAATTTAGTGAAAACAATCAATTCATGCTGGTATCTCTGTTTGCACACCCTTTAAAGACTAGGGTCAATGGCGCTTTAATTACAGCTCAGCACTGTCGAAATGCTGTTAAACTTTGAGGACTGTTTGTGGTTGACTCATAATCATAATCGTTTTAACTAACTAATTGCAGCAGCGCTTTTCAAAATAGCGACCATTTAGCTCAAAGCCGCATATAAGTGTACTAGCTAATAGACCCTATGATACTTCGACAGTATTAGTGTCTAATTTATTTGTCATGAACATTCATAATTATATATAATAATCTCGGATGAAGGCACCCTAGATATTGTTTTGGGGGTAAAATTCAAGATGGCTGTAATTTTTCAAAGGCAAACATTATATATGAAAGTTTATGAGAAATGAACTAGACACTATTACAGTTGAAATATAATATATTTTAACACTTTTTAAAAATTGAAAATTGTGTTTATATGTGGCTTTGAACTAAAAACGCGTTTTTCACCATTCCCCCTGACTGAACCATTTTTTATAACAAACTGCATTAACACATCGTGCTAAGCGATGTTCCACCTTCTGGAAACATACCCCTGTTTTCCATCGGACTCAAGTTTTGACCTGTCGCATTGACCACCAAAAATTTGCTCAATTCAGCTTATATTTTCTAAGATTTAAATAAGATAGCTATTAAATTGAATATCTGTATACATCACGATAATCCTGGGCCAGCCCCACAATCCTGTTTGATTTGTGTTGTATCTGGACATCAATATTTCAGTATGTGAATTTATTCGTATTTTTGAACCAATTGACTCAGTAACACACACAAAATAGTTTTACTTTGTTTGCAATTACATTTTGTGTTTTCAAAATATTTTTAGATAGTTTTTAATATAATAAATGCTGCGACTGCCTTGCGAATGTTATGAATGCTTGCGAATGTTTACAAATGGGCTTGCAAACGTTACAAAACGATGAACGATGCGAATGTCTTACCAACGTTGCCATTGCCTTGTCATTTTCTTAAGAATGAATGGAATATTTGATGACGAGGCTGCGATTTTAATAAAGACGGAGTGAATTTGACGCTGGCAGACATTCACAAGGAATGGGAAACGGCGAACTCTACAAACGCCTTGCAAAATGCCTTACGAACGTTGCAAATGCGTCTGACTACCTTACCAACGTTCCCAATGGCATGTGAATGCTTACGCAAATTGACGGCGAATGACAGCATTCGCAACATCCACTGAATTTTAGGACACGCTTCCTAAAATGGTTGATATTCGTAAGCAGGTGGAGAATGACTTTCCCAATATGTTACCAACGCTTACAAATACTAGACGAATGTAGCGATGTAACCTGGCATACAGGGCAAATGTAGCGAATTCTGAGAGAATGTCAAATATTTTCATTCGTGAGCACATTCGTGTATATATGTGTGTGTGTGTATATATAAAACATGCATTATTGTGCTACAAGCTACCGTACGCTGTCCACTGAACATTATACAGACATACCAGTATATTTCATGTGTGTATTGTTTAACTGTGCACAGATATTCGTTTAAGAACCACATACTGGCAATAACACAACCGTTTCTAGTTCTCCACAAAGGGGTCAAACAACAAACCAAAGCGCCCTATGAGAGAAGTACGTTGGTTGTCATAGCTACAAGCTAATTTAATAATTATGAGCTTCCAGTTTATCACAGAGGACCCCGGGACATACATGTGGACAGGCAGTTTGAGCGTGGTATCTGATTGATATTATCATCCTACAACTACTATATAATATTTAAAATTGTACTAACAATGCCAATTTAAAGATACATGATCGCTCTTTCCGATGACACCAGAACCAAGTTTATAGGTGAAATAGATTTTGAGTTATTTGCAATTTGGTGAACATACTGTCTGAAATCAACAGGCCAGAGCTATACATTTCTGGTTATGCATTTCTGCCTACACGTATCATGTGAAAACCTCAGAATAACTCTTTACCTACGTGTGACACATCTCTGCGCACAAAACTGTTTCACGCCAACAAAATAGTTTTAATTTCACACTATATTTAACCCTTGACCTTTGAAGCGCTGAAATATTTTTGTAAAAACCATGGAGACCACAGGTTTTTTTTCAATTTGAAATCGTAATAAATGTTTTAGTTATCTCTTTCTCTTTCATTTGAATACATATGTTATGGGTCTACGGCCATTATAAATATTTTAATTCTTTCAGTGCGCGGACCGACTTTAGACGTCAGAATCTGGCGTCCATAGACGTCAGATTCTGACGTCCAGGGTCGGTCCCCGTGCTGAAATAGTTAAACCGCTAACCATGACTGCAGTCGTTTTTAATGTGTTTTATTAGCCGTTTAAATCGCAGTTGGAAATGTTTGGTTTCAAATTTGAGTAATTGCAAGTAATTGCAACCCACTGCAAGTAGTGGGTTGCGGTAGCGAGACACAACTGTAACTGGGTGAAAATTTAAATTATTAAATTGTGCGGTTTAAGACATTTGGTAGTTAAAAGAATCAACAAAAAGCACAATGATGTCGGAAGTTCGAGAAACATTTTAATATGTCCAGTCAACATAATCATGGTGATATTTAATCAAGTATTAATATTAACAAAATTAACATCACCTGAACGAAAATAGAATATCATACTTCTCTGAGATGAATATACAATAGCAGATACGTTTGAGCAAAGGCTTGCATATATTTATCTCACTGTATCACATTATTAACACGTACATGTACTTTATATTTGAAAAATATATAATTGTGTACGCAAATGAAAAATACAAAAATAGAGTCTCTAATCACATATTTACACCTTTTTTATCACAGCATCACTGCACACGGGAATAATGTAGCAAACTCAAAACGTTTTGTTTAACATGTGTACAACGTCGGCCCAACGTCTTCGACCAACATTGTACAAATGTTATGCAAATGTTTTGTGTTTGCTGGGTTGTTGCTTGTCAGCAAATAAGTTCATGTGATAGCCAACCTTTGTTTTTTATCTTACTTCATCTTATTTCTCTCTTGATTACTTTTTTATCCTAAATAAAATTGTACGCTTATAATAGTATTATGGAATGCATATTATAATTTCAAACTAGATCTATATTCTATATACCGCATCGAAATTTATACAAGCAGGGATAGGTAGCTACAGCACGGTTGAAAAATATTATCAACAAATAATATCAGTAATGTAATAGGCATACCTCATGAGATTAACAGCAAATCGTATTATCTGTACATCTGAATAGGAACATTTGAACAAAATGTGTTCTTAAACCAAATGTGATGAGAGTTGTTCGCATTTAAATTTTGAAATCTATCAACATTCATTATTATGGATTGCACATAATAGATTACACAGAATATCAGCATATTTTAATAAATCGCACCAAAATGTCGTAGAGCTTAGTCAGAGACAGACGAATTTGTGAGCGGAACGTGGACAAAACGGGATGTAATGTTGGCTAACATATTATTAGCTCACACAGACTATAATTGCTTTGCATCCAATATTTCAAATATTTTTTTTTTCCTTAGCTACATTGTATTAGTCAAGACTATCATTTAACGGTTACTTAGTGCCTGGCATCGGACCTCACATGCATGTGACATTAAACAATGACTTTTAACATCACGTGGCTTGGACCTCACATGTATGTGACATTATAAACAATGGCTTTTAACGACATCACGTGGCTTGGTATATACTGATATACAACAGAATCTTACACTAAGTTACAGAATATAGTGTAGACTACCACATATATTTTAGAAGGCCTTCACCTGTTCACTGACACTAGATTTGCTAGGCCTTGGAAAGCTTGGTCTACTTGGACGCAGATTTTTCCAGTGTTGCTTTGAGACTCAGCCACCTGGGGTCTTCTAGTGTATTCTTCTGACTCTCTTCGCGGCATTTCTTAAGCATTTTGTCTTTCTTAACTTGCACTATTTTGTTAACGTTTTGGTTCGCCCTGATCAGCATGGACATGGGAAGCGTGCGGGTTATCCTCAAAATCACTCCATCTTCACATAACTTCCCGTCCCCGTGATCGGACTGATCCCTAATCCCTGATCCAGATCTGGACACAGAAGCATCTGACATAAAACAAGAGCGGAGTGTGAGAGGTGACTCAGCCTCAGGCTCTGGGGAGGCATCTCTCGGAATCACCTCTGTTATCAGGACACTTTTCTGTGGTTTCAGGGGAGGGAACGAAGATGACTTGTGAAGTATTTTGCGTTGCTTAGGTTTGCACTCCTGAAGACTTTTAACTTCTTTCAGGCGTCGTTCATTTTTCAGATGCTTCCCATTATTTTTATTGGCACTAACACTTATGGTGGACGCATGTTGTGAGCAGCTTGAAGTGGTTAAATCTACTATTGGTGGTAATGTGGAGATTTTCTTGTTAGATCTACTGATAGTCCTAAGGCTAGTAGTAGAAGTAGACAAAACATTGGGTTTATCACTTTCAGGATATTCTTGTTTATTTTTAAACCGTCTCTGCTCCACCTTCGTCTGGGATTTAGAAATGGGTTGGCCAGTCTCATTTTGTGGAAGCGGCTTCAGAAAGATACCAAGTCTCTGCACTTCAGCACAAGGCTGAGTTGTATCACTGACACTGGGCTTTGAGCACAGTAAACTTTGAGTCTGATCTCCACTCCTCACATTCGCAGGCTCCGACTCCTCAACCAATTGTGGTTCTTTAGCACACTTAGTGACATCCATCACCTCTAATCTCTGCAGACGTTTAGGTGGTCTGCGAGTCGTTCCTCCATTGCTTAGACTCAACTGGGATACTTGCCCCAGCAGACCTGGGGGCACACGCCCGCCGTTCACAGGGCGACGGTCCTTGGTGAACCTCAGTTTATAGTCCTGATCAAACACGTGGTTCACAAAAAAATGTCTCTGAGCCCAGTCCAGGATCTTGTTCCTTCTGGTGCGCTCTTCGTGTATCTGATTGAGGCGTTTGTCCAAGTCACGTTTTGCCCATGGGTTGCTGATCAACAGCACATTTGATAAGTTGGTTTTACCAGGTATCCTCACTGCGTCACGTGCGTGAGCCTTGCTGTTCAGCAGCTCTTCCTCCTCGTCGTCTATGTCAGGCATCACATAGTCAGTCTGTCCCTGAGAGACAGGAGGAAGCTGAAGATAATCATCCATGGTCACAATTCTACCTTGTCACTCTCCCTACAGCCAGGTGCTTCTTCTTTACATTCAATGTAGACCTACCACTATCATATCATGCCATGCAGTATGATGATGTGAATTGAAGCTGTTGTCATGTTTGAAGCAGCTGTGACGTCACAAATACTTATCAAGATTTCTGGAAAAACACAAAAAAAGATAATTTATTTCTGGCATATGTAACTTATAATAACAAATAATACTTGCGCTTTATCTACGTTATTGTCATAGTCTGTGTCTTTTGACATTTTACGGGCTTATATTATTAGGCCTATAGGCCTACTTATTATTAGAGGGATCCACCAATCGCTACAATTGTATTAAATAATATGTAGCCTTTGTCTAATATCTAGGTTGGAATGGCTTTTAATCAAATAAATCGCAGAATTTAAACAAAAAATGGACCTATTAAACATATTAAAATATTATTGTTTGTAATGTGCATTCATTGAAGATCGATTATTTTGTTTTTATCAAGCTGTTCGAAGACGCCTGAAAGCGTCGCGTATATACACTGAATATTAGACAATTTTATGCCAGATTAAGCCCGTGTAAACTCATTTCACCGTTCAACCCTAGATGGCGCTAGATTATTTAAAAATCAATGTTTTTATCCACTTTAAGCTATTGTGACCCACAACTTCTAGTGGGTAAAAACTACTTAAATATGTACATGTCAGTTAAATGCCAATTTACATTTTACACTGCACATTTTCTTGTTTGAATGAGAAACAGAAATGTTAAAGACGGCTATAGACGTGATTTGTTGCCTACTTGAACTCTTAAAGGCTGAAATATTTTAGTAAAAACCATGGAAACCAAAGGGGTTTTTTCAATTTGAAATCATTATAAATGTCTTAGCTAGCTCTTTCCGATTCATTGGAATACCTATGTTATGGGTCTACGACCATTATACATATTTTAATTCTTACAGTGCGGGGATCGAGTTTAGTCAACAGAATCTGACGTCTACAGACATCAGATTCTGTCGACTAAAGTCGATCCCCGCGCTGTAAGGGTTAAGGGCCCATTGCTTGTTGCTATTTTACGTCGATTTAAACTTGTTCGAAGCTAGAATGCATGTTTTCATGTTGGAATGAGAGACTTTGCTTTCAAATTTGAAACATAATTAGATATCACAAAAAAGTTGTTGTAGATAATAATCAAATGCAAATCAGGAAATTCATTACTGAATCTGTTCACTCCAATTTTTTTTAGTTTTATACTGACAATTTTAGTTTAGTTTAGGCGATTATATTTTTAATGTACATACATGAAGTACATATAAATTGTTGCAGGTTAGGTGAAATAGGCTCTGCAAAGTTAGTTAAGTTGATAGACTGATATTAATAATATATTATTTATAAATTTCACAAAACTAACAGACACAAAGCATCAAACCTACTATAGTATATGCTGGTTTAATATTTGTCAGGCGTGCATTATCTCATATGGCATTAAACCTATGCATTAAAAACAGCATGTTTGCTGGGTAAACATACCGTTGGATATGGAGTGACTGCTTATTGTCTACATATTTATACTATGCAATCAGGTTCAGAAAAATACAAACTCCAGATTTCCATCCGTCGATCTGACTGCAATCAATCCAGTGTTCGATATATTAGGTCAATTTACCTCGCAGTCACAAGAGTGGATATGTAATACAATCACCAGTTACTCATTTCCCAGTTAAGTGCTGAGTAGACGCCAAACGTTTATTCAATTCTGGCTTCATTTTGGGCCAGCGTCGCGGACGGTCGTCCAGTATGAAGCAAACATTGTATCAATGTTTCACGCCAGGTATAGGCTACTATCATAAGGCTATCAACATCAGAGTTCCGTCGCCGCCATTTGTAATATGACCCCCGTTAGGCTTGCTATTAGGCTAAATAATGGTGATCAAGACTGTGAGCACCTCGCTGACCCCAAATCAAATCACGACCCTGGCATAGAGCTATTCCAATGTTGGGTCTCACTTCGAGTCGGCGATACTGGGCGAATGTTGAGACAGTGTCAGGCCATCGTTTCGGAGGCAGTTGAAGGTCCTGCACTTGTTTATTTATTTACCTGACGCTTTAATCTGCAAAACCGATGAAAATAATAATTGTACAGAATAATTATTGTTTTGAGCACCAACTGATAATAATTGAAATAATTTACATTCACTCGAAACTGTGAATCGCAAATTCAAATGGGATAAAACTACAATTGAATTTGAATTTCAAATATGATTATATAGATCATACCGGTACCATAATTAATTAAGTATGTTTTTTTGACTTGCACCGCAAATTAATAACGATAAATTGAGAAAACGAGTCTCAACTATTTAACATGTTTAAGCGCGTGCATTCTCATTTCGTTATTAGGAACACTACTTGCAACTTGATTTTTTTCCAGATTTCAAATGGATATAAAATATTATTTATAGGCAATCATTATTATCCGATTATTTGTGTGTGTTTTTGTTTTTGTTTTTGTTAGAAGCGGACAAAGCTGCTTTTTGTGTGTAAAACTCCAAAATAGTTCATTTTCATTTCATACGTGAAGCGAAATAGTTCTCGCTGTACTGCCGATATTATACTTACTTGTTAGTGAGGCATGGGGAGTCAGTTTATCCTGATTCAGGATCTGTCACGTTCGCCGCATCAGGAGTCGTCCCCGTGCCATGTAGCTGATCCAGAGAGATCCAGATAGATTATCCCGGATCCGCATCTTCTCACTCGACGTCACGACCTGTCCCATAACCTACTGTAAAATTGACAAATTCACCAGTCAAATTTTGTTTTAAATTTATAAAATAGCGTTTTCCTAAGTATTTTGAATTTTGTGTGATGATCATTTAAACAAATATCGCGAAATTATATACGTATAGGCCACTACCAGTTAACTCCTCACAGATGACAACAGAAATCTAATTAAATCAGCATAGGCGTCATATAAGTTGTGTTTTCCTAATATTTTGGATTTTGCTCCATAATCATTTAAGAAATAAATCACGAAAATAATGTTCTTGCTAAAACAGTCTCAGGGAAACTTTATGTTCGATACCTGCCTCATAGGCCTGATATATAGCGACTGTAAATGTAACAATGTTCATATGTGAAAAAAAATTGAATTTATCAGGCGAATTAGAAAGTAGGGTTTTCCTAAAACTCGCCGAATTCGCAAAAAATAAAACTGTGCAAAAACAGTACCAGTTAAACTTAACAGATCTTACCGCCATGGATCGGTTCAGCCGGTGGCGTGTGACTGCCTTCGCGCCAGCTTGGTCAATTTTTGTCGTCACTACTCCCAAGGATGCTGGTCCTAAACAGGCGCGTCTCCCATATCAGAACCGAAGGCGGAAACTGCAGTCGGTCGCGACGATCCCGTTCATTTAGTGCTTCTGTGCCGAGGTATTCATTGTGTCAACCTGTGCTGGTTTAATGCTGGGCCAGCGTCGCAGACGCTGGCCCAGCATTACACCAACACAGGATCGATGTCTTGTGTTTGCCAGGTTACCAGGGAGTCCATCAAACTTTGACGAGGAGTGGGTGAAGATGACGCGTTGCAGCTGCAGTAGGGATTCCGGAATCATTTCTAGCATTTGGCTTTCAGCTGTCGTATATAATATGGACGGGATGTGTCTCTCACGGGACCAGGTCGCCCTGTCTAGTGCCAATCCATACCACCGGCAGGGAAATCTCATTTATTCCCATGATCTTTGTCCGCGCCGCTCTAAAAAACAATCTGATTCAGAAGAGGGTGCACGAGCAGGGCAATGTGGCGGGCCATGGTGCACTCTGGAATACACACGCCCGCCCTCTTGTCCGCAAAAAGTGGCCCTCGCTAAATTAAGAGGCTTTTGTCCAACATTGGGTCAATGTCGGGCCAATGTCTGTGATGCTGACCCAGAACTGACCCGACGCACATGAGGAAAAGAATTGAACAAAACAGTAGAATCAGCTAGTGGGTGGCTCCATCATTTATTACCATGACAGCAAGTTTGTCAACTCCAGTACAAAATAGACAACATGCCCATTCACAAATGTAAAAAACGTAATAAATTGTAATATATAGGCCTATATGTAAAAAATTGTAATAGATGTAATAAATGTTGAATACTGTCAATTTATTTACGTGTAAAACATAATTTGTCAGGCCTATTCTAAACTGGATATGGAGAGTACCATTGTAAAACATGCGCATTCAAAATACCTGTGTATGTTGCAATTTATCGAGCAGCTAAGTTTCTGCATCCAATTTTCAAATGCTGTACATGTTTAAAGTGAGTAATTACTTCACAGCAGAATAGTATCTCTGCTGCTCATGATGGGACAATAGGCCTTAACCTTTTCACTACCATACATGACGGAAATTTCCGTCGTCATTCGTCAATGAATGTAACCATAAAATGACACAAATTTTCGTCAAATATATACTACATTTATGTATTTTTCGTCATTTGAAGCTGGAAATTGCGTTAGCAATTCCAGCTTCAAATGTCGAAAAATAGAACTCCTACACCAGTATATCTGGATCCTGGCATGCACCCCGGCCTGGAAGTCAAAGGGTTAATTATCAAATCAACATCGAAGTGTACGTTTTCATGTAGCAATTAAATATCTCATAATAATTTATGTAACAAAATTACATTTAACAGTTATAGCACATAGATAAAATACATTTATTATATGATACAATCACACATTTGATCTGGTGATGTGGGTGTATTTCCATATATATGTGTACTACATATGGAAGTTACTGTATACAGCCACTGCATTTATGATTTTAAATGACCAGTGTGCATAGTAACCGGGAAGACAAAATGATGTAGATCGCTAGTACATATCCCAGGAAACGCCGTGCTCTCACCCGGTGTTGAGTTAGTGTTGGCCTAGCGTCGTAGACGGTGGGTCGGCATTCAGGGGACATTGGGGCCGCGTCCCGACGTGTTTGCTGGGATTTCACTACTCTGCTCTGCAAAGCCAAAAGGCAGTAACTGGCTTTGCACGACAATATTATACACCAGTAGATGTGTTCGTCTACTTGGGAAAAATTTGGGGAAAAACAGATAAAGTTTTTATCCCTTTGAGCTCCATTATCATGAATCACATAATATATTTTGGAATCATTTAGTTCAAAAAAGGTATAATTCGCCACAATAAGAACGCTCCGAGCTGGATCTGAGTTAGATATCGTCTTCTTGGATATGAAAGGGTGTATCTGCCACTTTGCAAAATGGCAGATACACCCTTTCATATCCAAGGTGATGATTATTACATTTGTACATTTCATAAAATCAATATATCATGAGTCAGGAAGAGCCGCAGCAATTCACAGATCAAGGTGAATGAAAATGAGGGATATATCCCCTGGAACGAAGAAGGTTAAAGTTATGATTGACTATAGTCATCATATAGACTGACTGCTGTGCAAAGCCAAAACGCAGTAACTGCTTACTTTTCGGGTAAGCACTTACTGCCTATTGATTTTGCAGAGCAGTACAGTATTACATGACATGACATGACAAGCAACAATTTAGTAGGAAACCTGAACATGGATACTTGAAAAATTAATATCTCCAGCCATCTGCGCATCTGTATCTAGGCGACACACAACATTGGCTCAACGTTGGGTAAATACTCGTAGGCCTGCACGGGTGATTCTATCTGTCGCTAATTTGCCACGTCACCAGTCCAAAGTCCATAACCACAAGACGTTAACTCCACTCTGGGCAGCGTTAGAAAACAATCCCAGCAAAGATGGACGTTATTCCATACTGGCATTGAAACAGCTTTGAGCCAAAGTGTTCGCTTGAAGTTGAAATTCGATAGTTGCCTAATTAGTTTATTCTATGTTGATCGATCGAACACCCCTTTATGTATTCTTAAACAGTTAGCAGGTTAACAGCCAAATATTTGTTTCACATCCTCATACATATTGACGTGGTCGTGGGGATTGCCGCACTATATGAAAATTATCTGGTTTCAATATCCAAACAACCAAACAACCAAACAACCAAACAACCAGCCAAACAAACAAACAAACAAACAAACAAACAAACAAACAAACAAACAAACAAACAAACAAACAAACAAACAAACAAACAAACAAACAAACAAACAAACAAACAAACAAACAAACAAACAAACAAACAAACAAACAAACAAACAAACAAACAAACAAACAAACAAACAAACGAACGAACGAACGAACGAACGAACGAACGAACGAACGAACGAACGAACGAACGAACGAACGAACGAACGAACGAAAGAACGAACGAACGAACGAACGAACGAACGAACGAACGAACGAACGAACGAACGAACGAACGAACGAACGAACGAACGAACGAAAGAGCGAGCGAAAGAGCGAGCGAGCGAACGAATGAGAATGGGGAGATGATTAAGATGCAACTGCCCTCCAGACCAATTGATCCTGGTTGTATGAGGCCGCGCACACTACCCCTGGACACGGATGCTACCCAATGTGATGGATTATATGACTAATTGTATTTTAAAATACCAAGGGTGCTTAAAGGGTTAATTACCACAGGGTTTTTAAATGCGCACGGGTACTTAAGGGGTTAATTACGGTGACAGCACCTAGATGCGAGTATCCGGAGAACAACACGGATTATTGATAACGCTGACCCACCGTTAAGCCAACGTTGCATACACTGGGCCAACGTTGCGCCCGCAAGTACTGTTATCAGATACTATGGGCGGCGATCCATTGAGGGGATCGACTGAAGTCCATAGAGCTGTGAAGGATTTAGATCTAATAATACAGTCACACTAATACACAGGGGTCCCTGACATTGACAGGCTAAATTTGTGGGGCGCAGCCAGCCCGGGGAACAGAAGACTTAGACCAGTGCTGATTTGATGCTGGCCCACCGTCGTAGACGTTGGGCCCACATCAAATCAGCACTGGTGCGGTATCTTATGTGAGCCTTGAAGGGCCCAATAACCAGTCGTTGCGCGCTATGTGCCAATAACAAAGGCTAATGGCGCTAATCAATAGGGTTTATCTGATTACGGGAAGTGCTCGAGTGGTCTGCGGCTCCACTATTTTTAACCCGCGGTAGTCCTGCTATGTGATTTCCCTCTCGGTCTGGAATAGTGAGTGACACATACAAATTGAGCGATGTACAGTATTATGAAGGGTGGTAATCTGTAAAATACTTTTTTTCCTAAGTTGAATATAAGAAGCCCTTGCATAATAATAAGTGAAACACCCGACAAAGAACTCGAAAGATGGGGACGGATAAAAACACGGATTTTGTTCTATGAATTAAAGAATGCTGTATTGATGAGTCGATAAGATTAGTTTACTTAATAGCTAGTGTCCGCGAAATAGTATCTCTTGGAGACGAGAAAAATATATCACTATAACAAACCTGGCAGTCACGAATTCTGTGGGCACGAAAAATGGGTAGGCCTATTTCTCTACAAAAAATACTTTATTTCGTGACCCGGAAATAGTCTTTTTCTAACCTGAGTTAAAAAATATCATGATTCCACCGTCTCACCAGGGTCGACGCCATTTATGTAGGTGGTTTAGACGGTTATCTGAGCACGATCGTTATATATTTACATATAGAATGATGCTGAGTGAAGATCACTGGATTTAAGCATCATTATTGTGTTTAATATAAATCCGGGTGGTCTAGCTGGTCATAGAAAAAGTCTACGATTATAATCCATTGGGCTATATGCACATTAACCGAGAGCGCTTCCATCGAAAACCGGATCCTATCTATATCCACTTTCCACTTTTTCCCTCGACTTTGACCTCCGCCATCTTCGTTTACTGGGTCGTTGTGGCTCTTTTCACAATAATTACTAGTTATTTTAAATAATGGACCAGTCAGGTCAACTGGGTTGCAAATAATGTATTGAATGACCCCGGTACTGTCCTCAATGAACTATTCAATAACTAATTCCAAACTATGTCTAAGTGTAGCACACGGCAGTTCTGTGATTGAGTGTAGGCCCACTACTAGTAGACTATCTCAGCAAACATGAGACGTTGGCACAACGTTGGTTTACTGTTGGGCCAGCGTCGTAGACGGTGAACCAACAGTAAACCAACGTTGTGCCAACGTCTCATGTTTGCTGGGCATAACTGCCATCGATCCACATCGTCTCATGAATTAGACATATCATATTTACCCGGGAAATGTAATATTCATGGATGTTCATGCTTGACACGATATAATATCTTTACATTTCATTATTCACTCATTGACTCACATTCTATGCGTCACATGGCAAATTAAAGCGACATAATCAGGCTAAAATCATCAAAAAATCAGTATTCTTATTAAAAAGCATGTTTTGTTTCCTTCACTTTGAGCTGGAGTGAGTCAATAAATAAAGGTTCACGTCGCTTTCTGCACAATCATGGCAATATCGCGATATGAGTACACTTGAAGTCGGGACGTTTCGACCCACAACCGGAACGAATCATAGTAGCGGTATCTTGATGGAAATACAATTAAACAACAAACCCAGTGTTGGTATCATGTTGGATAAGTGTCTATGACATTGGCACATCCTCATAACATTCAACGCTTTCAAAAAACTACAATTGGAAAATACGTTTCCTCAATGTGCATTGCGGCAAAATAGTACATGATCAGTTCTTATTAAGAGTGGTCTTCACAACTACACAACTACATGTGGAAATGTTTCCTGATTGGCTGAACCCATCCATCTAATTCTCAAAACGGTCTTTTTAAGGAAGGACGCGGGTACGTGAGGAACATCTTCATTAATGGTATAAACAGATAAAGAGTATACCGTCGCCTCGGAGCTAAAGGATCCTATCTGACACTCGTTAGAGTGGCAGATAGGCTCCTTTAGCTCCGAGGCGACGATACGTTTAAAGCATTCTCTATTCATACTACAGTAACATAGAAAATACTTTGTTAACTAGAACATTTCTTTTATGAGTTTTTCATATATCTGTTTGTACACCAATCTGACAAAATATCTACTTGCCACCTGGAAAAAGTATTATGTACAGGCCTACGTGAATGGCTGTAAACATTGGCGTGGTCCATCGATCTTACATCGATTATAACATAAATTGCGGACAATGAGACAACAGCCAGCAGAGCTGTATTTTTCTTCGCTTCAATGCAGCCCCGGCTTTGCTTTTGATGCTTTCTATTGATCATTACATTCTAAATAAGATTATGATTAAACTGGGCCGCCAACCATGTTAATCGCCATAATACCCATGCAAACACGAGGGGCACACCCAATGTCGGTTCACTGTTGGTTCACTGTTGGTTCTTTCTCGTATTTCTGTTTTATCTGTCCAAAAATTGGTATGCTATTTCTCCCTAAGTTTTCACGAAATCAACTTGCAATTTTAACATAATGTTCTTCGGACAGTCAGGCTGCATGCTATATCTTTCTTAGGAATTCCGAGTTGTTCTTCCGATTTATACAGGATATTCTGGATCACTACATGGATCAATGTCAAATATTGATGGGCTATTTCTCTTTGATTTTTTATTCAATCTACTTCTAACCTTAGCACAGTCACCCTGAGGTATTGTGGTTGCTTGCAATATCTTTTTTAAGAAATTGGAATAGTTTAACTGGATTACATCCGGCTCAACGTCTTCGACGTCGGTCCAATATTGTGAAAATGTTATACAAATGTTTTGTGCTTACTGAGCAGCTAGGCTGGGTCGGCATTCACTCTTTAAATGCTAGATTTGCTAATTAAATTGTTTTTGCATAATGCTATTAAATGCAGAGGCAGTTTTGCAGACGAATGCCCACCATTGAATCAACCTTGAGTGTTAACTATGAACAGTAGTAGTCTTTTAAGTGCTATACTTGACAATGAAAATAACAGTTGTAATTCTATCAAACTGGAAACGTCGACCCAATGTTGTTTTGAAATTGGGCTTGCGTCGCAGACAGTGATACAGCATCACACCAACAGAGTGATTGTATTCACTGCGCACACAAGAATAGCGCAAATGCGCAAGTACGCAAATTCTTGCGCAAGTGCGCAAGAACGCAAGTACCTGCGCAGGTGTGTTCGCAAGAAAGAACATTTTGAATGCTACATTCCAAAATTAAAATAAAAGTTGTAATTCCAGCAAACATAAAACCATATCCAATATTGTTTTAATGTTGGGCCAGCGTCGCATACAGTGATACAACATTTAGCCAACATAGAGACAAGTCAATGTGTTTACGGCCATTTGAATGTGTTTCCATTTCACAAACATATATATATCCATAAGTACATAAGTATATATCTATAAAAGTACAAAAGCTCATTAGGAACTTCTGAAATTTAAAGCCTGAAGTCCGAATTCTGAAGTCTGAAATCTAAAATTCCAATTTAAAATTCAATTCAGGTGATGATATGATACTGTTAGGCCAATATTATTGGCCATACAGTAAACCAGCGTTGGACCAACGTCTCCTGTTTGCTGGGTAGTGGTCGTTGGACTACTTGACAGTGCTGTGAGATCAATTTCCTGTCACTTGGTCCGGATGTAATCAGCCTGACCTCAATCCGACTGACCACCGAACTTATATATTATACCCCAGAGTTACCTGGGCCCGGCCATTACAAGCAACTGTGGCCCTTGGTAGTTAATCATCTCCAAATGAGTCATAGCTCCGAGACACCCCACAATGTCGCATCCTTTAAATGGATGAATCTCGATGAGTGGCTTGACCTACCCATTGAGCCTGTGTCGAACTCACCCTGGGCGAATAGAAGGCCGGGAGCAAAATACAGGAGAGTAAATATTGAAGATCTTGTACATCATAATGTGGTTGAGGGAGACTAGCACCAAGAAGAACAGTCTTTGTTGTCCACGAGGAGTCTTGGTGGAAATATTGCTGGAAACCAAATAAGAACCAGAAGAATTCTCCGATGGACTATTAGAATAGTCTTGGACGTGCTCCTTGGCAAGACAGACATATGGATCACCAATATCTAAAAAAACAAAAAAGGTGGATCCAAAGACCACAATTGCCAGAAGGAAGCAACACTGGAGATGACATTTTTTTAGATGATGATTACTAGAAATATTGTAAATTTAACTCATTGTATCTTCTCCCATATTGCTTCGAGCAGACACAAAATAACTATTTTTTCAAATTTTTCTTGACACATTCTTGAAACAGTTATTTGCCCATTCCCTAGTAGGAGGCGGGCTGCTTACTGTATTCCACATGATCCGCCGCCGCCACCTCCGTCGCCGCAGTTAATTGTTGTCTTGAGATAGTCTTGAGTTACACAAATGTCCCAAGAATATTTTTCATTAAAACTGTCCTAAAGCTGTCGTGAAACTGTCGTGAAACATTCGTGAATGAGATGCAAGATATTTGCAAGATATTCTCGTGAATTTAGCGGAGGATTCAATTTTTTTGCGTAACAGTTGCGAGATGAACTCAATTAGATACTCTTGCAACTGTCTTTCAACAACCAGGCGACCATCTGGCGACTGTAAAATCGTGAAAAGATGAGTCGTGAACTTTGAACATGTTCGAAGTTCACGACTCAGTTTCGAGACTGTTTTGCGAGCGCCGCGAATGTGGGGAACTGTCTTGCGACCTTTGTGGATTGTCGCAAGCTTGTCGTGAGTGAAGAACGGTTCCGTGAGATACTAGCTAGTGTTATTTATTCTTGCTACAACTTCAACATTTTTTACCTGCGAAATTATTTCAAAATTATGACGTCATATTGTGTAATTATTTGTAATTGACCCTTTTATTACCAGATCCATCATAACTGGGGATCCCAGCCATAGTTATTATTTGGATATTATGACGTCAGTATTGGTTATATAAGGCTTGGAGACATCCATGTCCTCTCTATCACGCTTGCTTGGCGATATAGGGTAACTGGGAGCCTTCACCACCACAACCAAGTAAATCACCTTGCTAACTATGTAATGTCGCAGTAATGCGACATCCGCAGTGTAGCACAATGTCGCCTTGGTACGACATCCGCAGTGAAAGGGTTAACCCTTTAGCCGCTATATAATTATATCTGAATTTTCACCTTTGAAGTTGTGTCTCGCTGACGCGATCCACAACTTCAAGTGAGTGGAAATTATTCCGATTTGACAAAATGGAGGTCAACTGTTTACCAAATATTGCTGATTGATGTCACATTTAATCTTTAACATGTTCAAAAGGTGGTACTTATTGTGCTAATAAAAAATAAAAACCCGAATATATGCGACACAAGGGTTAAACGAGTAATGACGTGATTGACACTGAAAGCGTCAGCACCGTCAGATAATCACTTCGAGTTTAAGAGAACATTTCGAGATATAACTGTTTTTCGTGGAAAGGGAACTTGTCTAGCCTGGGAAGGGCCAGTAGGTCTATAACCATAGTAACTATCTTTCTATTTTTCGTCAATTGAAGTTGGAATCGCTTTCAAGCTTCAATTGACGAAAAATATTAGCATCTGATTCGTAAGTTGTGATTTGCCAGCCTCTCTTTGCATCAGTTTGAAAGCTCCTGTAGGAAACTCAATTTTTATTTTTCGTCAATTGAAGCTGGAATTGCTGATGCAATTTCCAGCTTTAATTGACGAAAAATATGATCACCTGATTCGTAAGTTGTCATTTGCCAGCCTCACTTCGGCTCGGTTTGAAAGCTCCTCTCTCCCCCTAAATGGCGACCAGTTTCTGGCCTTTTTCAAGCCAGTGTTCATGCAGGTTATACTACAGAGGTTCGTCCTCGGTTACGTCACAGTATATTCTCCATCTCCATCGAAGGGCTCCCGATTAGTCATGGGTATTGGTCACCTGGTGAGTGATGTCTTATATATTCCTTGGTGATATCAAGCAATCATTCCTTTAAAATGCTTTGGTAATAGCCGCCACCTGGTGAATAAATCACCCATCATTTTCAGCAGTGTGGCCTTTTTTATGCTGGAACATGAAAATGAGATCAATTTCCGTCATCGTATCTCTAAGATTTGGATATCATGCTTCCACTGTTCAATGTCATATCCTGATAAACGTTGCGTTCACAGATACATATCTCATGATATTGCCAAAACGATTGTCATTAGGCATATTCTCGATTAGTGTAGTTCATTCTGCAGAAAGATAATTACAAAATTGCACTCATTTTCTAGACATTTGGCTCATGTCGGCATGTCAGTAACACCCCTCCCCTCCCCGCGATTTCAATCAGTTTATCTTCTAAAATAATTAGGTTTATATATTGCTACAGATTAAAATGTACATTATTGTCCATAACCATGATAACCCTCCAAACACTCATAATTCATGAACCCGATCATACCTCTTAGCTGTTGTTACATCTAAACAATTATATTTACTAGCATCAAACACATTTTTATTCCTCCATTACAGCCGCGAAATGAATAAATGAGTGACTGTATGCACGTATATGGGATTATATTCCTTCTGTATAGCCAGCACTACAAAATCTATGCCATATTTTAGACAATAATTGTCTAAAGCATGTCATGGCTTTTGTAGTCTTGGCTATAGAAGGAATATGTACTGGACTTGGATCTGACATTTCAATCATGATTAAAGCTGCATAACTGTTTTGTTTATTTTATTCGAACGATTAATCCATGGAGAATGGTGTTTTAATTTTTTATTTTACTGCTCCGGTTACTGAGTTCTTAATGATTTAAGTTTTTTTTTTTTTTAATATTGGTGCCCCACCAAAACAAACCTGATCACAGCGGTGTAAGACATACTGTCTATATAATCAGGACATTAAAAGTACCGAGTGGCAGATAATGGTCATCATAGAAAAAAGAGTGGGAGACTTTTAAAATTATTGTTATTTTTTAAGTGATCATAGGTACATTTCACAGTACAATGTGTATTGTCTCATATCAGTTAGACATATCTAGAAGTTATTACTTTGTGTGATATGGATGATATCTGAATGTAATGACATGTTTTATATCGGTACCGGTATGGAGCATGTCATTCACTTGGAAAATAGAACTCTATTTTAGTATGGAGCTTTTAAGTGTGGGCCAGCATCTGAGCCTTTGGCCCGCCATTAAGACGCGCTCCTCAGACCGTCGGAAATTGTACTCGGAATTAGCAGAAAATTCAGTGAAGTAAATCATCGTTTTCGCTCTTTGGATTTTCGTGATTTTCTTGAAAAATATTTGCATTTTTTCTTTAGGTATCTCATGGACATTTCAAAATATAGTAAAAATGCTTCTAGAAAATATTTAGACTTTATTTTAGTTTATCGTAAATCATCACATACAGTGATATACATCACGCAATGCAGTAAAATAAAAAAATATTTAAAAACATCAGACTTTACTGTAACCGATTTGTCCCAGTATGGTCATCTAAATCTGCGGTGGGTTATGTGAGCTTTGTATCTCAGCTAACACGAGGCATTGATCCAATGACAGAATAATGTCGGCCCATCGTACTGGCCCAACATTATACTGATTCAATTCCACGTATGAGTTTGCTATTAAAGGGGTGATTTCGTGTTGGCCAATGTAACATTATATTGGCCCATAACCTTACCGTTATTACATAAATATTGTACACACATCGAATCACTACTTAATAATACTTGATGGTGTACCACATGGTGAACTCATTCCGCTACATTTACCCAGTTTTAGTGTATTTATATGGCCTTTAAAACAATTGCAATGATTGTTTTGTACGTTTTAGGTTATTTTTATAGAAATAAACAGAACAGTTATGCAGCTTCAAGTTTAATCTGCATGTGCCTTAGCCGAGTAAACCGGCGACTCGCTCCGTTCACCGTACGGCCGATCAGTTCTACATGTGCCTCTGAGCAATTTTTTTTCTGATGAGATTCATTTATTATTTGATTTATCAAATAGTCCTAAAGTTAACTATTTTAGGATAGATGTCCTGGTGTAGTGGTGTGCGGTACCACCTGTCACATCAGAGCTTCCCACTCTCATCTGAACAGTTGGACCGGAGGGTGGAGGGGGCGCAGCCGCTGCGCTCCGCCATGTTACCATGGGGGTCTGGAAACCAATGGGGGTTGACCTCCAGCATATTGACAGTGAGAGCTTTCCCAGTCAACACGGCACACTCACCAAATATTGGTTTATGTCGGACAACGTCGCAGACGTTGGTGTAACATTAAAACAACATTGGGCCAATTTCTCGTTGGAGTAGTATCTTGTAATCAGTTCAGTTGTTGATATTAATGCCGTCAAAGTGTACTCTATAGGCTAATGTAGGCCTAAACCTGACCTTCCCACGCATGCCCATTTCGCAGTTGTATGAATCTTAAAGTGGAAGTCAGGGCGAGAGAAAATGTACTGTGACAGCATGAGGCTTTTATAAATGGGTCATTAAAGACAGTGTTGTGTCTAACGTAGAACTGAATATGACAGCAGCGTGCCTGATAGCCCAGTGTTGTGCTAGGCTGCAGGCGCAGGTAATAGACAAGATGGAGTCATATGAACAACGTTAAAAATAATGTATGTACAAAAGAACACTTGGAAAATATCATGAATGTATTAAAGAACATCCGGAGTGCATTTAAGCAAACACCATATCTAGCTGCTTTCATATGAAATATACATTAAAATACAAAGAATGTATTAAAATAGGATGAAATTAGGCCAGAGCCATGTCCGGCACCCAAGTGTTGCAGAGTGCTGCACGTCAATGTGGTACACGCTACTGTCACATAAACAACGTAAATTCACTCTGTTCTATACTACTGGATAAAGGCGCTCACTTCATTGCACACCAGGCATATAAAACAGTAACCTAGAACACATACTTTATAATGTAAGTATACCCTAATAATTATGACAACAGGGCATTACAATCTATATACTGGTAAGTGCTTTACATAAAGAAATTATTGAGAAATGAGCAGTACCATTTTCAAAGAACCCTTCTGCGGCAATGTATTCTC
Source organism: Flabesymbios commensalis (assembly GCA_964017125.1). Classification (NCBI taxonomy): domain Eukaryota; kingdom Metazoa; phylum Annelida; class Polychaeta; order Terebellida; family Flabelligeridae; genus Flabesymbios; species Flabesymbios commensalis. The sequence goes on from OZ024914.1 coordinate 48,659,290, forward strand.
GCATTTGTGTGGTCAGCAGCTGGCACGCTTTATTGAACAATTTTTTTACATGATATTCAGCAGTATATGCAAAAGATCCCTTATGATATTATACATTGTGAAAAAAACAGTTACCGCCTCTTCCTCTCCAAACATGAAAGTATGACACAATAATGTATGTATCATGTAAGTATTTATTCATTATAGTGACATGCATATACATATAAAACATAGACATTGATATCATGGTCATGAACAACAGGATTTTCCGGGCCAATTTGGCTTATAATGTCACTTAGGTTAAAACAAACAAAACGTATACAGTGTGTCGAGGAGGGAAGTATTACAAATATAAACAGGTATTTTTCTTTGCCCAAGCTTTGCATGTAAAATGTAATGTTTCTCTCCAACATTTGGTGATTAAAAAAGAATTTTTTTGCTTCAGATTGATGAAATCGGCGTTATTTAGCATAATCTGATAATATTGTTTATATATAAATCAACTCTTATATCGACGAAGACATTACATATCACCAAGAAATGGTATTCATCTTCGACTTCGTCAGATGAGCAAATTGAACAGACACTTTCTTCCAGTTTTAAAGAGCGTGTCTCATCTCCAACTCTCTGTCTACGGCCTGTTTCTACTCTCAAAGGTAAAATTCCACAACAAAATTGAGAATGAATTTGTGTCAAATAAATTTATGACATTGGAAATGATAAATTGGCTTTGATATTTACACGATTTATAAACGATTTCCCTTCTTCGACATAACATCTGCTTTACAATGACTACATGCATTTACCTTCGGGAAAGCCGGATGATTTAAACAAGCTGGTGCCATGGCAGGGCAGCCTCTTTACAATAGAGTGCCCGGCCTCGATGACTCATTCAACCTCTTTTCAGTATACCGGGGGTACGTTGAAACTAGTTTTAACTTACTAGTTTCAACTTACCCCCAGGTACGCTGAAACTAGTAAAAGACCAGTTTCAAGTTACCTCAGATCACCCCCAGTATTTTAAAACTGGAGAAATTTACTTTTAATTTGAGCCAACATTTAAACAGCATTTAAACAGCATCGGGTGATTAGCACGTGTTTGCTGGGTTGCTGCCGCTAAGTATACAGCAGACCCAGTGTTGGATAAGAGTAGAGTTGGGCCAGTGACGTAGACAATATGTCATCATTGAACTAGCAATGTTAGCTATGTTTAGATAAAATTAGGGCGAAGTTTTGTCTAGAGCACTCATACAGCCATGATAATAAAAAATATAATGTTTATTGACATTTGTCCCTTTGCAAAACGATGAGAGGCCCAATCATATGGGCCATAATATATGTAAGTCTATGGGAGGGGTATTCTGCCGTGCACAGCCAAAAAGAAGTAACTGCTTACTTTTCAAGTAAGGAGTTACTGCCTTTTGGCTTTGCATGGCAGTATTGCTTGTTGTGAGACGTTAATCCTGTCAGCTCCGTTCTTCGGGCACCAACAGACTTTACCTCTTGATACTACTGGTGGTGGCCAGGACTGATTTTTTTCCCTGAAAAATGCTTCCGCATTCCAATTATGGACTTTTTATGAACAGAGGGTCAGTTTATTTTTGTGAATGGGATCATTGATAGACTTGTTTTTTTCAACAAACCTGTCATTAATTATATCACACTGCTCTCTACCTGTTTTCACAATATCCCTTGTTGTTTCAACAACATCATTATTCTGGATCTCTTTGGTGTCTAATGTCAGCAACTCCCTACTGTCTTTCTGAAAGGGATCCCCCATATCTTCCAATACATGTACAAGAGCTATTGCTTCTTTTTAAAGTCATTTTAAGTACTGGAGAGCTTTTCATGATGTTTCAGATGAGGGGGTCCAATTTTAGGTCATCATTTTTAAAACCTCCTATCATATGACAAATCACAGGTCCTGCGATATTTTACTAAAAAGGGTTTGAGGGGCCCGCCCCCGGGGAAATTTTTGCTTTCCAAAGGCTTCCTCATGCAATCTAAGGCATATTGGGCACTGTTTCTCACTCAGTATATCATCAAATCATAAGGAAACCTCTAAATAAAGTGATGATTTTTTTCTGGGGGAGGGGGGTGGGGGTTGAACCCCCTTGGATCCGCCACTGCGTTTCAAAGCTGCTGGTTTCTCGGTTAAACCCGCGGCACCCCCATCACCTATGTTCATGAACCCAGTCAAGAACAATGGAAGAAAAAGGGCGACGTGCGGTACAAATAATCTTTCAGAAAACTTATTGATAAACACCTGATAATGGATGCGTTTCTGCAGCCGTATTCTCGTACACGTTACGATGTATCGTAGGCTTCTGATTGGTCGAGGTGACTCTTACGTGTACAGATAGCCACCTTGAAGAATTCACATGATTAAGAGAAAACAACCAAGGGATAAGTCACATCATAGTTCAGCATCATAGTTCTCTATGTCGAAAGGATTATGTTTTCGAAAACTGCAGATTTATGATTCTTTTTTTTGTATAAACATATTTTATTTTGCAATCGAAACAAATACAAAAATGTAATACAAGCTTTCTCTTGCTACATGGCTACTGATGACCGGTGATGTCTGTGTCGTGGCAAGATCTATGATTCTATCAGTAAGTAGTGGGAAATATCTAAAAGAATTAGACATCTTAACTATGACACTGCGCCAACAACCGGAAGAAAATCCCGTCGAAATAAAACAAAATTTTACTCTCAACACCGTGCATGCCATAATTTCAACATATACACGAAATTTTATCAAAAACAGTTATCAATACATAGTAGCCAGTCATCTGAGGGTAAGAAGGACACTCAGTAAAACGTCCACGCTAGCCTACAGCTCTGAAAACAAACAAATCCAAGGCTCGGTTTGAAACCGAAATCAAAATTAAAGAAATCGTTCAGTACAGATTATTCTTTATCATATTTATGCATGCCATGCAATTTCTTGCTTCTAACCCAAAATTAAAAGCCCCATTTACACGCACTTTTACATCCCATAAACCTTTTGGCGGGTAAGTATAAGGGCTGTTATAATAATGTTATTTGTGTATGCGTTTTTTTGTTATCCATATAGCCTACCCATGTATCCGCTATGCATTCATTGAACACAATATAGGAAATGCGTGATAAAATGCGGATGCTGAGAACGGTAGGTTTGGATTATCACTCTGCGTAAGCACTGGTAACGGGAGATCTTTCGCTGTTGGTAATGGTTTACATCCGTCACATTACTCTGCAGGCATTGGATCACTCAACAAAAAATCGGTAGACCACAGGAGCGTGATCCCTGTGGATTGTCCACAGAGAGGTCCTTATGTCCCAGTAAACACTAAACATTTGCATAACATTTGTACAATGTCGGACCAACGTCGAAGACGTTGGGACGACGTTGTACAAATGGTATACACATGTTTTGTGCTTGCTGGGATGTGATTTTACATATGAGAGGTGTACTTCTGTGGCTAAGTGAGGCATGCCACAAACTCAAGCAGTAACGAGGTGGGCCCACAAAGGTACGTATACATTCTTAACACCAAGGAAAATAGATCTGATTTTATTCTCCTTGTTAACACACATGTACATAATAACTTATACTTGATAATAATCACGTTTCTATACGTACCTAAAATAGTTTTACTGTACATGTAAGTTGTTTCTTTGTTTATTTCTTTTCTATTAGATTTGTTTTATTATCAAGTTGACTTGGTGTGCAAAATATTTTTAATCTATAGGTGATAATATTGTCATTTTAGTAATAAAAACACACTATGTGATGAATTTCATTTTGTTTTAGAATTTTAAATGTTGTCTAAAGTAAGAAAACAATTTATTGTATTGTATTACAAGTATTGTAACCAACGAACGAACGTTTTGAAGTTTAAAAACATTATGTCAAGTCAAAATCCAAATGTGATTAAACAATTGGTTCAATATTTAAAAGAATATTAATTTGAATATTTTTATCTTTATATTTGATTGTCGCTATTACATTGTTGTTATCTGCTACTGTTTATAGTCTTGATAAATACGTGTATATAAAACGGCCTTGCACCAATAAATTCCAATTTTTTTTGACGCAATTGCCAGTTTTATTGAATAAAAAAAAGCCTTCATTTTTAAACAAGTGGTGCTTGATCATGTGATGCTTGATCATGCTGTGATAGTGCCTGAAAGTATCGCTCGTACAGAAGGGATTTACCCTTTAACCGCCGGTGCCACATATATTCGAGTTTTCATTTTTATTAGCACATTAAGTACCAGATTTTAAATATGTTAAAGATAAAATGTGACATCAACCAGCTTGATTCGAAAAGAGCTGTCCTCTATTTTGTCAAATCTGAATAATTTTCAGTCACTTGAAGTTGTGGGTCGCGTCAGCGAGCCACAATTTCAAGTGGGTGAAAATTCAAATGGAATTATTTGGCGGTTAAAGGGTTAAAGAGTGTAGGTATACCGGAAATATGCGATAGCAACCTTCAATAAAGATGCAGTACGCGTGAAGTGAAGATAAATCACTTAGGCTTATATAATCGATGCGGAGCCCGACATTGAAATCATTGTGATACCGAGGCCTCCACCACAAATTTTAATCAGCTGGTGAGCTTAGTGTCACAATGACTCGTACGAACACCGTACCAACGATTTTGGGGAAAAAATATTGCGTGCTTCTGAAGGCAACAGTAAGAAAAACGATTTTGCTTCTTGTTCTATATGATCGCAGCAAGGACGTGGACATGTCTAAGAACGACCTTAGATATTTGGTGAAAATCTCACACCTCAAAAATGTTGAAAATTTGTATAAGAAAAAGCACCATTTTACACCTTTTAATATTTGCATTTGGTATGATTACTATTGTTATACAAAGCAACATACTGCTGAAGATGCAACAGCAATCATACGAAAAGCAAAAATGTAAAATGGTTGTCTGGTTGTGTTTTTGGCGCAAACATAATAAGAGATTCAAATTATTGATGATTAGTCATAAGTGTACATACACTATAAAAATGTTTTAGCCCTTTTGAATTCCTCAAAAAAATATTGCTTGATAATTTAGTTTATCTTAACATAATAAATATGTTGTATAAAAATTGTGTATTGACTTAATTCCGTCATAAAATTAATGTTTTAACTATTTTGTTGTTAAAAATATATGTCTGAATTAGATTGAATAAAAATAGTTATGATGACTATAATACCTACATGTAAATTGACAAACGCAGCTACATTTTTAGGCTGGATATTAATTTGTATTATATTGGATATATTACACCACATTCTGGACCGCAAAATTGAGACTGCGTTGGACCAATGTCTTGAGTTAGTTGAAAAAAATAGATAAGCTAAAATAAATCCTTTCAAATTTGATATTACCTTTAATCTGTATTCATCCGAAAACGAACACACTGACCTTTAATTGAATTTAATGACAGTAACTGTTGTTATTCGTACTTTTATCAATAACACATAAGATATATAATCAGTATAATTATGTATTCTTGCTTTCGGGTACTTTGAAGTGCCCCCATGTACAAACACAGAATGAATTTATGTGAGCGCCATTTTATGTTACGACAATCAGGGTTTACAAATGGTGGTTATAATCATGATGTTTTTAAAGGTGGAGACACACACCATATCGCCTTAAGAATACATTTTAAGATGAATTTCCATCTGCATGAAGTGATCCTGGTCCTTATTTTGACTCATGCTCGTGTTTCGTCTGGAGAGTTACTTGTCAGAGAATCTATCTACGCGACCCCTTGTGGACAACACGACTTTAAGGACGACCTGCTCAACACCCTCATGTACAGTAAATCAGTGAGGAGCTATTTGGACTGTTTGACCTGCTGCAATCGCGAACAAAGATGTGTGTCTGTTGTGTATACGGATGGCAATGGGGAACAAGACAACTGCAGATTATACCAAGAGGAGCCAGTGGTGTGTGATATATCCACATCTCGTTATGAAACACAAAGAAATATAACATCAAAGGTAGGCCTACACTTCCACTTAAAAAAACAAAATACGAAATTATTCCCCCGTGAACTGACAATTGTTTTACATATATCGCAAATCAGCCTCGCTTAAACTTTACAGTGCTATTCACGTCAACATCACGCTTTTTTCTAAGGGGAAATTAACAATAAATTTGCATAATCAGATAATGTTTTGATTCAAATTGTGTATATTTTAGTAATTTGTAGTCATTTTAAGTTGTGGGTCGGTGCAGCGAGACACAACTTGAAATGAGTAATCCATTTTATAATATTATTCAGTCCTTTATCATGTTTATAAGGAGTAGCATTAAACGTGGTTTCTAAGCAGTAACTTACGCTCAATAAACAAACGACCATTTTTTCAGGTTGATCTCCCCTAGCCGGTTTAATGTCGTAATGTAATGTCTGGCTTATAATTTTCAAGCATATTTTGATACCGGTGAATTGAGAGATAAATCGCGCACATACTTTGTTTTATTACTTTGTGCAGAATCCTCAAAATACTCAAAGCAACCTCGTCGTATATATAAAAAGGTTTATTTCAAGACCTTTCTTTTCTAACAAAAACATTAATTAGCTTAGGTTTAAAGATCAATGATTATTATTTTTCATTCAGATCAGCACCAGCTCTTGTCAAAATGGAGGCACACTTCAGGCAGGTGGAAAATGTCAATGCTCAGTGATTTCCGCTGGCTCATTCTGTCAGATTGATATTGGTTTGTATTTAGTTTGCTGACTGAATCCGCGATATGAGTTTGTATTCCCATATATACACCCATCCATACTCCATAACTTTAAATCATAAAAAATCATAAAAGTGATGTCCCTGGTCATATTTCAATGCACTTGAAATACATTGCGTAATGTTAGGCCTCTAATTATCTGCAAGCATATTTTGATGCCGGGGAATTGAGAGATAAATCGCGCACATACTTTGAGTCGATTTATTGTATTGATTACTGAACCAGCATTAAACAAAAATTGCGATTGTTTGCTATATGATGGAATCTAAAGAGAGAATCGCACTGGCCGGCTGTCCGCTGATTTACCCCCTCCCCCTTCCCCACCACCCCTTTCATAACATGTACAACATGGTCAAGACATTGCTCTGCCTAAAATCTAAATAACGTATTGACCAGCTCTCATATCTTTGTCAATATTTATCATAGGTGTATCGTCATGATTTGCTGAGTAAACATTAAGGGCGCCCATGAAATGGCACGCATGCGCATGCTCATGCTCAAGATCCAGAGTGGGGTCTGCCGTCAAGTTTATATATAGCCTGACCACTGGCCCTGTGACTGAATAAATCGACACTATATCTATTAGCTATCAACCTTTATGGTTATGCTGCTGGAGGGGAGAGGGGTTAACTTGTAGCTTACTATGCTTAGCATAACACAGGGATCAAACTACTTTTGATCAATATTTAAATCCACAAAATTGAATCCACAAGTAGCACTCCGACTTTATTTGGCCTACAAATGGAAGTACTTTTCAATTTGTGGGTCGCAGTAATTAAACTAAACAAGTTAGCCCTTTAAGCGCATCTAAATCTTTGAGAACAGACGTAAATGTAAATGTAATAACAATAATATCAGGATTACCTATATAATAATAATTATAATAATATGAATATATCAGGGTTTATATAGGCCTATACATATATATTTATATTGCTACACTGTACTCTAGTGTTATAAGTATCGCAACTACAGTTTGTCTCTATAGGGCTACACTCCAGTAATATTAAGTACGTGCTACAGTATGTACTATAAGTCATCACCTTCCTAAGTTGTTGCAGCCATGCCTTATTTATCCTTATTACCTTTCAAGCTGAAAAAAACTATTGGTCTTTTTATTTTCATCGGGCATGATTGACCATCTTCTGCAGTCTGATCGATTCCTATAAGTGACTTTGTATGGGTGTTACATTATTTTATAAACATATAAGCGGGAATACAGTCGCTTATCTTTGTTTTATTAGCCCTTTTGATATCAAGTTTTGTAAATGCTTAGTCTCAACAAGGAATATATAAGACTTATATATTCCTTGGTCGCAAATTAAACAAATCCGAGTAGTTTTCTCCCATTGGAAGTTGTGTATCAAGGCAGGGAGACACAACTTCAAGTGTGAGAAAATTAAAATTATTTTTTTGTTTTTAATGTTCAAGGGTTGATATATAATATTAGACAGAATTATTTTTTTCTACATTATATGGCGTAGAAAATGAATGTGTAGACCAATTATTTAAAACTCAAATGTTTGTAAAATTTGCTGTTCATTTTTTGTTGTTCATTTTAATGGCGCATATGTCTATATAGACATCAACACCACTAAAACCATATTATCACCTAGAAAATGAAAATACAGATAAAATTATAAATGCTGATGTGACAGGTGCGGTGATGTTGTGGCGAGGCTACTCAGCCCCATGTGGGCATACTGTGGCGAGGTGATCAATATGTGTCAAGGTCACCTTGTGGCGAGGTTACATGTTACCGAAAAAACAGGTCTTAACTACCATCACTCAATGCTTAATTAATGCTTAATCAATGTTTAATGTGTCAGTCATATGTCGCTGAATCATTATAAAATTTCAAATATTAATCCGAACATGTCAACTGTAGATGCACATGTTTCTTATTCAATTTATTTCTAGAGTTGTATTCATTAAAATACGTGCTTAATATTACTATGATAATGATAGTCAGTTTCACATCAAGACGGAGAATATTCATCCTGATTCTAGCTGATCATTCTCAATAGATTTTCAACCATTTTAAATACAAGTTTGAAAGCAATTTAAATTCTCGTGTCGAGCACCTTCTAAATGTTTATCGCTTTGGTAGATATGTCATCAGTTATATCTTGGACATGTAATTTCATTTTGAGATTGGGTTACAGAAGGTGGTCGTGGCAAAACTTCAATATAACAGTAGGCCTACTATATTCGGGGGGGGGGGGGGTAAAAAAAAATACTCCTAGCTCCTAATAATTTCATCAAGCCCAGAGAATTATGTCAGTTAGATTTTTAAAGATTCTATGTGTAGATTGAACGGTAATGCCAATGATAATATAAAGCGCCAGAAGAAAAACTCAACACATTATGTAGTCAACTGATTTATTACTGCCTTACTGACAGTATATTTATATCGACGCAAAAGTGTACATACAAGTAATGCATACAGCCACTATGGCTCAAACAGCGACAGTCATACATCATTGCACATTGCAATGATGTATGACTGTCACAGTTTGATTGTCTGATTGTCCACCCAGCCTTAAAAACACCCTTAAAACCACATAACGAATTAGGTATTTGTCTCTGGTGAGGATCTTTCATGTTAAACCGTCAAAAAGAAGCCTATCACAGACTACGAATGCGTGTATTTTTATATAAATTGAAATATGGATACCAGTAGTCCGGAACTACAAATACCTGAATACCGTATAGTACCCACATGACTGTCAGTGTCAAGTGCTAGTCAAAACTTTGCAAGCCACCACTTATCCACGTGGACTTATATTTTTATACGAACAACACAATAAAAAATAGCTGCTACGACCATTTTGTTGGTGCAATAATCGGTATAAACTATGTAGCTTATAAGTGTATAATCAAATTAGAATATTGACCATTCCTATGTGATGCTCTGCATCAGCAATCGTACTTGTATTATCGCTCTAAATAGCTCTTCGACGCTGGCCCAACATTAAAAAACAGCATTGTTTCGATGTAACGCGTTTCCTGGGAATATCATAAATTAATTATGTATATATTTGTAAAAAAACTAGTGTGGTACGCATCACTAATCGTACTTGTTTATATTGACAGTTTAAAGAAATACGTCGGGGAATCCCTAAACTCAATCGGCCAATGGGACTGCAACCTTTAAGCCACACCCCCAAATTGATTCAAATTGAGGCTGGCCAATCACAACCTAACAACCAGAGCCCCGTTTCTGGCCCAATATGTAATCACAGGGCCAGTGGTCAGGCTACCCAGTATCTGGCCCAATATCTGTGTTCAGGCTAGTTTATATACTCAATCATAACGACAGACCTACTTTATATTATATTAGGTCATTCAGTTCCTAGCTCCCTTGACATATTAACTATTAAACCCAAATAGCTCTTGGCGCTCTATAACGATTGATGTATGTGTACTTAAATAATGAGACTACAGGGAAACCCCAGAACATGTTTTTAGTTCACACTAGGCCTATCCCCCTCTATTGGCCGTGATTTATATGTCTATATTTATAGTATATAAAAAAAATGCATATAATTATATAGAGAGAAAAATACACATAGGCCTACCCCAGAAAACATAAGACGTTGGCCCAACGTTGGTTTACTGTTGGTCCACCGTCTACGACGCTGGCCCAACAGTAAGCCAACGTTGGGCCAGCGTCTCATGTTTGTTGGGACAGTATACATGTATAATTATTATGATGGGCCACGACAGCGACGGACTCATAGAGATGCGTATTTACAGATCCTTGTGATCCTGATCCTTGTAACCATGGTGTGTGTGTGGTTGATGTAGCTGGTGACATCGTCTACTGTGATTGTCCAGCAGGATTTTCTGGGGACAACTGTGAAACAGGTAAGTGGCTAGCATCAGCCACAACATGTAATCTAGTCGAAAAATAGGGTTCCCGTGCACCCTCGTGCACGGGCACCCTATTTTTCGACTAGACTAATGTCGTCACCTTGTTATTAAAGGGTCGTATCTGACATTTTACAAAGTGGCAGATCCGAAAATGTAATACAAAGGTGACGACTTGATTCATAACTTGTTCACCAGTATGGCCTATATGATTTTAATAATAAATGTGAAAAGCACTAACGTTACATACACGAACTTGAAACTGCTGTCCTGAGTATTGTGACACCTTACATATGTTTATATCTTCAGTTGTTCCAAAGTTATAATGTATAATGTGATCATTGCATAATGTGATGATTGGCAAAGCAGATGGCGGCCATCTTTAGTTTATGCAAAATATAATTTTGCTTTTGCCAGGATTACCATATACATACACGGTATTAAAATTTCAAACCTGACACATAATACATGTTTCTATCTTCATTTGCGCCAAAGTTACGATGCATATTGTGATAATCGGCAAATCACATGGCGGCCATCTTAGCTTTATGCAAATGAGGTCTCCGCTATCATTATATACGTGATCGAACATTATTACCAATCCAATTCTGAATATTTTGATATCTTATTAATTTGTCTATCTTTATTTGTTATGAGGCACAATGTGATATAATCGGCAAATGATATGGCGGCCATTTTGAATTTGGGTTCTGTCCCCCTCCGAACAATATCACAGAGTGTATTATAAGGAGTCCATGTGCCAAATTTCGCGAGTTTATTCCAAAATGCACACCATGGAAAATAATAGCAACGGCGCATACGACGAGTTGGCCATTTTTATAATATTCCAATTAGGTAGGCCTATGATAATTTATTAAACATGTGTTGTTACCAGTTGAGCCAATATCACTTGATATGAACGTAGCCATATAGTGTTCTCAAGCTTAAGGCAGCTTTTTATCATGCTAGAATCTGTGCATTTATTGATGTAGGCCATATCATGTTATTTGACTGATACTTCAATAAAATGACACTTAACAACTACAATCGGATGATCCCCTTTACTTGAAATCACAGGAGTTTATCTATGCTATAATTTAATGACCATTGAACAGGATAGGTAATATTATCGTGTCTCCTATGACGGAATAAATTTTAAAAAAACATATTTTTAAGGCTGACGGGCACTATTTCCCCACCTTGATTTATAAGCGCAATCAATGTTTTAATTAAAAAATGACAATTGAAAAATTTGGATTATTTGTGGATGTGCGTATAGATATATATTGTTATGCTTTTCCAGATGAAGGTCCTGTGGTCGTTTCCACCCTCACTGTGAACAATGGCTTACCATGGGGAGATTGGGGATCTACCGACCGCTGCCCAACTGGATCATTCCTATCGGGATACAGACAAAATGTGCGTTCAGGTATTCGTAATGGCCGATAATGTTTGTTTTCATGGTAACGCTACATGTAACATATTTTTTTTCTCAAAAGAAACAAAATTATCTTTTATAATTTGTTTCTGTTAGGGCACTTATCCAGTGAACATAACACGTGTGCTAGTTTAACCCTTATCCTTCTGAATAAATTTATTTAAATTTGCAGCCACTTGAAGTTGCGTCTCGCTACCGCGACCCACAACTTCAAGTGGCTGAAAATTACTCATATTTACTTAATTTGTGTTTCCTGGGCATATTATCCTCTAGCATACAGGCTGTGAGATTTTTGCAATTTCTGCAGACGCAGTTGCTAACCCTTAGAGCACTGATGGCGACTACAGTAGACATTCTGTGTTTTATTAGCACCCGTATAACCCCTGATAACGAGCTGTTCACAGTAAAATAAGCCTTCAATCTTGAAACACTGATATATATTGGGACCTAAATTTCACAAATTACATACATTTTAGTCACTTGAAGTTGTGTATCGCGGTAGCGCCTTTTTCTAGCCTAATTTGTTACTATCTATAGGCCTAATCATGATAATGTCAATGATAGATACATGTAACATTATTTAACATTATTTAACACTTCATTTAGTGTCAAATCATGGGTCGTCCGCATTACAATAGCATGACCGAAATGGTCATGAGACGACTACCCAAGAAATTAAACTGGTCAACATGGGCTCATGCATGTATAAGCTAATACATGCAGTGATGTACAACACATGTTAATGGCTTATAAAATATAACTCTTGCAATTGATTGAACAACTTCATATTTTGCACAAGCATAGGCATTGACCTAAAGGGTGGTAAATGAGCATTTAAATTGTATTTGAACTACTGGAAGCGTCCGGTAACACGATATTGGTTTAATTCTGGCCCAGCGTCGCAACACAAAGGGCCCAGCAAACACGATATGTGGGGCGTGATGATGGTCAAATGCCCCCAGGGAGCGAACATTTTGTGAGAGACAGGTTATCTAGCTAAGTAGTGTGTAATTATATTATATTTTGTATAACTAACATTTGCTACAATTTTGTTTCAGAATGATGATTACTCTGGTTCTACACTGATAGAAGATGACCGCGGTCTATGCGGCTTAGAAATGACCTGCACTTACCCCAAAGATGGCGTCATTTCCGGAGCAGTGACGTCAACTTATGTGGAATACGGTACCTGGGATGATGTTGCATCGTGTCCAACAGATTACTACATGGTAGCCTTCAGCATGAGAGCACAAAGTGACCAAGGCCTATTCGAGGACGACACTGCTACAAACAGCCTGAAGTTTAAATGTCGTGGACCAGGAATTGACGGTGGCGACATTGTGGTCTTGGAGGGAGTCGGAGGAGGGACGGGCTCTTGGGGAGTCTGGAGTTCTGAGTGTGACGCTGGAACCTCTATTTGCTCTATCGCGGTCAACATGCATGCCTGCTGTAACGTAGATGACACCACTATTAACGATGCTCGCTTTGAATGCTGTCTGTTTTAACCCTTTAATCGCCAAATTATTCAATTTGAATTTTCACCCACTTGAAGTTGTGTCTCGCTGACGCGATCCACAACTTCAAGTGAGTGAAAATTATTCAGATTTGACAAAATGGAGGTCAATCCTTTTCAAATCTTGCTGGTTGATGTCACATTTTAAAATGTGGTACTTAATGTGCTAATAAAAAATGAAAACCTGAATATATGCGGCACCGGCGGTTAAAAGGTTAACTAGAAAAAGAAATGTTATCTAGTTATCCCATTCTTCTTGCAGCAGAACCCCCCCCCCCCCGACGAACGTTGTGAGAGCATCTGATTTACAGCTCTAGAAATCTGTTCTCCCCCATGGTTTAAATCTTGCGTCCCCATAACAACAAAACAACATTACTTTAACCCCAACGTGACCCCTGAAAAGTATGCCAAGTGTGAAATGTCAGCTTCCAATGTCGAGCTGGTTTAGGTCTGATCTCTGTCCGTTGGGATACAGGCTTGCTGATATTAAAATTTCAACTTTTAATGATAGGTCTGAAATACTGTAAACTAAGGTCTTTAATTCATTTCGTCAAATCTCGCGAAAGCACGATTTTGAGCTATTTCTCTGCCTTTCAAAAATACATTTTTAGATTGATTATTTCTGGCCACTTGGTGCAAAAGTTGTATCATCACCCGGCCTTTACCATGTTTACTATTACGTTTATCATTTTTTAATTGTTTATCTCGAGAGAATGCGTAACTTAGTGTATTTTATTTATTTCGGGGGGAATGCGTATGAAACCCCTAACATTCTAGGATTATTTTTTTTAGATATCAGTAAACTTTATCCCTACTAATGATCACCTGTCAGATTGCTTGATTCCTTAATTCTGTGTAAATATATCGCCAGAATGCGTTATTCAGTGTATTTTTCAAAACATTTACGAGGGACATGCCTTCGACACCCCCCCCCCCCCCTTAACAACAGCTGCCTCCACATTCTTTTATTATTTTTTTTAGATACCGGTATACTTAATCTCCACTAATGATCACCTGTGAGATTGCTTGATGCCTTAATTCTGTGTAAATATATCGCCATAATGCGTTAGGCCTATGTAAATAGTGTGTATTTTTCAAAAAAAATCACCGGGGGCATGCTGCCGGACCCCCTACAACAAAAGTAGAATTAATGTCCATAATATACTGAAACGCACCTCCCCAATCCATTTCCTGGGCTCGGGCCTGCGAACCTCGTGCAGATCAGCGGGCATGAGGAGGTGTAGGCATACTAGTGTCTGACCAACTCAAAACTGATATTCATCCTCTGCCATCAACCCTTTCAGGCCTGAATTTACCATTGTCATCTTCATCCACTACAAACCGCGAATTGCTGTCGCAATGCTCGACTTGTAGTGGATGAAGATGACTTGATGTAGGTGAAAAATTCAAGAGAATTGTCATGTAGGCCTATTGGTAAACCAGTTTCATAGAAATTTTCCTTCTAAAACCCTTAGTTGTAGGGAAATAAATTGTGTTTTCAGGGATGTGAAATGATGCTTTAATGCATCGTGAGGGCTTAAAGGGTTAAAACGTTCGAAGCGATATCTACACGTGGTCTCGTTGTCTGCCTTTATAGGGCTCAAAACGGTACATGGTGATGAGTTTCAAGGTTTACTAGATAATATAATTTAACTCCATGACAATTTGTATTTATTGGGAGATTTCTATAGTGGGCTGCATATATGGTTTGACCCTAAAAAAATGCAACAGAATGTTTCTCACCGGTTTATTGTAGTATAAGGTGTGCTTAATAACATATCAAAAGTTTACCGAAATCTGACAAAGCAAAAAGTGTAATTTTCAAGATGGCGTCCAAGATGACCGCCAAATCCTTAACATTCGAATTATTTGCCAATTAATCATCATAAATGACCCATTTTGATGCATTGTCACTTGTTTTGGGTCCAATATGGTACATAAGGTACTTCACACACACCACAGTCAAAATATAAGTTATAAAATCCAAGATGGCGGACCAAAATGGCCGCCAAACTGCAAATATTGAAGGAAATAATAAGAATCATTCATTTTTCATCTACTATATTACTGCATGAGCTAGCTCAGGTTGACTAGGACTGCCTGTACATACGAAACGGCAGATTGACCTCAATATGTAGTCAAAAGTCACAAAAATCTATCAAAATTAAATTTTGTTATATAGTCATAATATGTATACTCAAATTGTCGGGAATTTAATACTGATTACTAATATACCATATATTGCCTAAAAAATGATATAAAAAAATATAACGCAAATATATGCGGTCAAAGGTGACAAAAAAATAGGGATTTAGTACTGATTACTAGTAACTGTTATATAACTTATTTGGTCGGAAAATGATATAAACAAAATATAACGCAAATATATTGGGGTAAAGGTAAAAAAAAGGTAAAGGTGCAGGTTTATAAATTGATATCAAGTATTTCATTACATTTTTACCCCTTGGTCACTGGACCTGTTCATTCGTGTGCCATCTCAACCCCACGGAGACCATACAGTCCTGCAGCCATTTTGGCGCATTGAACACAACATCGAAAGAATGTCACAATATTGAGAGGGGAGAAACATGATATTTCTCTGAAAATCCTGCACCAAGCGGGATTCGAAACCGCACGGCAGGCAGCTATAATACATAACTCCTTGTTTTTTCAATTAAAATAGTGTTATTTTTTGCTCATTTGTGATGTTAAAGGGCGATGAATATACTTTAAAGGCGACGAGGAGGCTGTAAATGGCGATTGGGAGGTTCATAGGGCGACACATGGGCGGTAAATAGAAGGCAAAAATATGGTAAAAGGCGACAGATGACAGTCAAAGGGTGACAGAAATATAAGCTTTACCAGATGACGGGGAGACGGTAAAGAACGACGAGAGGCGACAAAAAAACACATTAAAAGGGCCACAGAGAGCCGACAAAACATGACTGAAAGACGTTAAACGGCGATTGGGCAGTGCTAAATAGGCAACATAGAGTCACTAAAGGGAAAAGGGAGGCTTTAAATGGTGATGGAGATGCGTTTAAAATCGAAAATATACGCTAGAGGGCGATGGAAAAACTGTATTTTTAATTGTATGTAAATAAATTACAAAATTGACGATAAATATGACCTCGGCCTTTGATCTTTACCCCAAATCGTGTTGTATGCCTAGTATCTCCACAAATATATAAAAATAGACACCAACATTATTAAATATGCAAGGGGTTCCAAAGATATTTTATTTTTTAGTCCCCACCGCTCAATTTGGACTAAATTAGGATGAACTGAACAGTTAGAGGTAACATTTCGGAAATGGGCTTAGTGACTAATCACCCCAGACTTGAAATTTAGGACCACTGGTTTCAAATTCCCTAGGATATACTACAAAAGGATACAGGGTCGACAAAGGTATAAATTTTTGCGGGTGAACATGAACAAATAGTACTCAGAAATCAGGCAACATCAATCTTTTTTAGGTCTTAGTCGATCGTCAAAATAGTTTAAAGCCGCTTTTTCTAACATTCTGGAATTCAATTAGCATTTGATTAGTGTGTTGCAGCTCTGAGTCTAAATGGCTGAAATATTAATGTTCTGGTCGACATTGCTGTAATTTGAAAGGGATGCTCCTGGGCAGTAGTTATAATGGTATGTTTCACTATTTTTTTCCGAAACTATTAAGTAATCTTTACCTAATTTCTTGGCCCAATCAGTGTATACATTTAATTAAATATTCCTGGAACCGACTAACACATCTGTGTGTATACAATTCACAGTTTTAAATAACGTGTTAAAACACATATATGTAGCCTATATACAGTTATATTGTAGATAAGAAATGATGTATGGAATTATTCCTATTTATTCCTTTAATTTTCGCAGTTCGGCGGCCATTTTGGTCCGCCATCTTGGATTACAAAACTTATATTTTACTGTGATGTGTGTGAAGTACATTATGTACCATATTAGACCCCGAACAAGTGAAAATGCATCAAAATGAATCATTTCGGATTATTGATGAGCAAATAATTGGATTTTATCTAATTTGGCGGCCCTCTTGGACGCCATCTTAAAAATAATACTTTTTGCATGGTCAGATTTTGGTAAACTTATGATATGTTATTAAGCACACCTAATACTACAATAAACCGTTGAGAAACCTTTTGTTGCATTTTTTCAGGGTAAGGTGGTTTTTTTCATATATGCAGCCCACTATTCAACATACATCTAGATAACTCAAATGTAAAAAACAATAAATTCAATGAAATCACTTGTTTAGATCTCAAGCAGCATGTTTATTTTGCAACTCACGTTCATGGTCATTGGCTAGATCTTCTAATCACCAAACGCATTTCTAATTCAATTAAATCAGTTTTTTTTACAGCAGCTATCTCAGACCATCTTAATTGTGGTCATATCAGTAATTGACTGTTGTAAGACGAAATGGAACAAAGAAAAAATATCGTTTCAAAAAATAAACAAAATTGATTATGAATCGTTTCATTCAGATATTCTGAATTCTGACCTAATTAAGAAACCAGAGACAGATCTCTCGGCACTATGTCAACAGTGTGATTCTGTCCTTAGCTTTATTTTAGACAAAGACGCTCATGCAAATGCAAAGACTCTGCCCAGAAAACCACCAACTCCATGGATGAGTCCGGAAATAATGAAGGCTAAAACCTCTCGTTGCAAACATCAATGCCACCTGTGTAATAAAATGATGACAAAAGCTAAATCAAAATATTCTAGCTGATGTTACAACGCTAGATCACAACGTGTCCAGAACTGCCTTGCAAGAGTGGTAACCATGCAAGCCCCACGATTTAGTCGCTTCGTTCCTATTCTAAAAAGATTACATTGGCTTGCAGTCAAATTTCGCATTCGTTTTAAAATATGCGCAATAACTTTCCGAACCCTAAAAGACAACCATGCAAGGGGTTCCAAAGATATTTTATTTTTTAGTCCCCACCGCTCAATTTGGACTAAATTAGGATGAACTGAACAGTTAGAGGTAACATTTCGGAAATGGGCTTAGTGACTAATCACCCCAGACTTGAAATTTAGGACCACTGGTTTCAAATTCCCTAGGATATACTACAAAAGGATACAGGGTCGACAAAGGTATAAATTTTTGCGGGTGAACATGAACAAATAGTACTCAGAAATCAGGCAACATCAATCTTTTTTAGGTCTTAGTCGATCGTCAAAATAGTTTAAAGCCGCTTTTTCTAACATTCTGGAATTCAATTAGCATTTGATTAGTGTGTTGCAGCTCTGAGTCTAAATGGCTGAAATATTAATGTTCTGGTCGACATTGCTGTAATTTGAAAGGGATGCTCCTGGGCAGTAGTTATAATGGTATGTTTCACTATTTTTTTCCGAAACTATTAAGTAATCTTTACCTAATTTCTTGGCCCAATCAGTGTATACATTTAATTAAATATTCCTGGAACCGACTAACACATCTGTGTGTATACAATTCACAGTTTTAAATAACGTGTTAAAACACATATATGTAGCCTATATACAGTTATATTGTAGATAAGAAATGATGTATGGAATTATTCCTATTTATTCCTTTAATTTTCGCAGTTCGGCGGCCATTTTGGTCCGCCATCTTGGATTACAAAACTTATATTTTACTGTGATGTGTGTGAAGTACATTATGTACCATATTAGACCCCGAACAAGTGAAAATGCATCAAAATGAATCATTTCGGATTATTGATGAGCAAATAATTGGATTTTATCTAATTTGGCGGCCCTCTTGGACGCCATCTTAAAAATAATACTTTTTGCATGGTCAGATTTTGGTAAACTTATGATATGTTATTAAGCACACCTAATACTACAATAAACCGTTGAGAAACCTTTTGTTGCATTTTTTCAGGGTAAGGTGGTTTTTTCATATATGCAGCCCACTATTCAACATACATCTAGATAACTCAAATGTAAAAAACAATAAATTCAATGAAATCACTTGTTTAGATCTCAAGCAGCATGTTTATTTTGCAACTCACGTTCATGGTCATTGGCTAGATCTTCTAATCACCAAACGCATTTCTAATTCAATTAAATCAGTTTTTTTTTACAGCAGCTATCTCAGACCATCTTAATTGTGGTCATATCAGTAATTGACTGTTGTAAGACGAAATGGAACAAAGAAAAAATATCGTTTCAAAAAATAAACAAAATTGATTATGAATCGTTTCATTCAGATATTCTGAATTCTGACCTAATTAAGAAACCAGAGACAGATCTCTCGGCACTATGTCAACAGTGTGATTCTGTCCTTAGCTTTATTTTAGACAAAGACGCTCATGCAAATGCAAAGACTCTGCCCAGAAAACCACCAACTCCATGGATGAGTCCGGAAATAATGAAGGCTAAAACCTCTCGTTGCAAACATCAATGCCACCTGTGTAATAAAATGATGACAAAAGCTAAATCAAAATATTTTAGCTGATGTTACAACGCTAGATCACAACGTGTCCAGAACTGCCTTGCAAGAGTGGTAACCATGCAAGCCCCACGATTTAGTCGCTTCGTTCCTATTCTAATAAGATTACATTGGCTTGCAGTCAAATTTCGCATTCGTTTTAAAATATGCGCAATAACTTTCCGAACCCTAAAAGACAACCAACCTGCGTATCTGGCTGACTTACTTGTTCGGCCGAAATGCTCGAAATATCTACGTTCCACAAATTCAAATGAATTTGTTGTTCCTCGTATAAAAAACTAAGACTAGGTCAAGATGTTTTTCTATATCTGGTCCAGCCTTCTGGAACTTCCTGCCTGTGCCAATGCGTGATGCCAAATTAATTTTAACATTCCGGAAATTACCTAAATCTCACCTATTGCATGTATTGACATGGTTTTCCCACCCTAGCCCCTCAGCGGCCGGGCTCCCTGTAGACGAACCTGTTTTGGCCTCGATTATGACACATGATCACGCTAAGCACTTCTGTGCCTCTGAGCTGAGTGACATTTACCTGCAGCCTTCCTCACAGGGCAAAGCTGCTTGAAAGGGCAGACCTGCATGAGAGGGCAGTGCAGGCCTGAGCGGACTCAGTGAGGCACGCCTTTCTCCACCACTCATAGATGTCGCCCAGGTCAGCGCATGCATTATAAATTCGTTTCTCGCTTAACACTATGTGGCGTTGTTAAACCAGAAGAACACTGCAGCCTTTTGCCAAATCAAAAATTTTCTATATAAAGTTATTTTCTGACGTTACTCGGAGAGCACGAGATGTTAAATGTATTTATGTCGCATAACGTACGCCAACATTAAAACAACATTAGTTTAATGTCTCGTGTTAGCTGGGTCGGTCCACACTGCTCTGCAAAGCCAAAATCTGCTCACTTGTTAAGTAAGCAGATACTGCGGGTTTGGCTTTGCATGGCAGCATATACCTCCCCAGCCAACGCAAGACGTTGAACCAATGTTGGCTTAATGTTGGCCTACGACGCAGGGCCGACATTATAATATATAATACCAATGAGTTATGGGACATTGCCCCCTCATGCAGGTTGGAGACGCCTTACTCTGACTTGCTGATCTTATCGGTACAATTTATATGTATCTTCATGAATTAATTATTGGTGTCATATGATATTTTTTTTATTGCAAAAGGAATATCGCAGTTATGTCGTGGTGAATGTTTTATGTAAAAAAATATTATATCATGGGGAATGTGGGACATTGCCCTCTCATGCAGGTTACAGCCGACTTACATGGACATGCATGCTGATTAGACCATGTTCGTCTTCATGAAGTGATTATGGGTGACATATATACAATGTTTTTGCTAGGATATCAAACATTTTCTTGCAAGTATATCACGTGTTATGTTTCAGGTGAACAATATTTTCTCAGATGAAGTACTAGTATGTGACTTTGCCCCCTCATGCAGGTTGGAGCCGTTTTACTCTGACATGCCAATCATATCAGGGCCGTCTTTATACATGTATGTTAATGAAATTATTATTGGTGCCATACGATACTTTTTTATTGTGAAAGAAAAAAGAATATTAGCCTACAGTTATGTTGCGGAAAATGATTCATGTAAGAAAATATTTTGTCAAGGAGATTATGGGAAATTGCCCTCTCATGCAGGTATTGCAGCCGTTTTACACCGATATGAATAGTGTGGAAGACGAGTTACATTTTTCAATTATTTGTCGAACATATAAACATCTACGGGATAAATTGGATGGCATCATGCACAAGTGGGCTAAACCACATTAAAAAAACGATGAAAATGTATGTCATTGATAGCAACAACTTGATCAATATACGAGTTTCACATTCAGGGTTATACTATTTGGTCACTGATTTTGCTACATATCTGTGGTAATTTTTCTTTATTTCTTTTATCATGTACTTCATGTTGCAGCGCGATTTTTTCTCAACTCGTCAAAATTAGGGTTAGCCCACTTGTGCTTGATGCCATCCAATTATTTCTTTTGGATATGCTTATACTATTTCTGACCATATGACAACTTTTATTTCTCTTTTAAATGATAATGATACAACTATTATCCGTAATATTGCAACATATATTGAGGTTTACAGAAATGACTCAAACAATCTATTATAGCTTATATTATACACTCTTTATAGGTTTATTTATACCAAAATATATTGTAGACCACATCACCGGAAATGGAATACTTGTAAACTTGTCATGAAAAGGGACCATATTTGTTTGGGCCCACAGTCAGGTGCATTATTAGAGTTTTTTCATTGTTTTTTTGCATTGTTGCGTTGTTGCGTTGTTATGTGAAAATATCATAATGTTGTGTGATTTATTCCAATAAACAATTGAATTGAATTGAATTGAATTGAATTGAATTGAATTGATAATGATGGATTTTGGGAGCTGTATATCTCACCACCGAATAAGCGACATTAAAAGCTGATATTTTACAATTCTGTGACGAATTTTGTTAGGCATTTTTACGTCGGCAGAAAAATAAAATTAGAAATTCAAGAATCGCGAAATTCCTGGCTAATTAGGGCCTATTAAAAGGCCTATAATTATTATTAATTGCACCTCTACTTTTATAATACACACATTGTAGCCCTGTAAAAGGATTTTTTCTCAAGCATTTTTCATTAGGTGCAGTGCTTCAGAATGTGTGTAAAATCAGCAACTGAGTGTCCCCCCCCCTCAATATGACATAATTTTGTTAGTTTTCAATATATTTTAATGTGTGATACATCATTAAAATCGCTTGGGCACCTAGTATTAGCCTATTTAGTCATATTTTGATATCTAAAAAAAATACATAAAAAAGGGATTTAAATGAAAATTGCCAAAATTAGTAAATCTTTTAGCAATATTATTCTAGCTTTGCCTATTTTCAAAACATTGTCAAGCCCGATATACCATCGGAATCGCTTACTCATCTAGTATTTGCTATTATTGTCATTAGGTGATAAGTGAAAAATAACTTATATAAAAAGTGTTTTAAATGGATAAAAACTTTAATATTTAGGGCACAGCGTCGGGATGCATATCAGATTATAGTGGCAGGAAAATGCTTTTTCTGTTATTAATTTAAAACTATGTTTCAATGAGGTTTTCAATGCGAAATATATATTTATATGCGGTGCAGTTAACACATAGCAGTTAACACTAGCACAATACGAATTATTATCCCTGTCAATTTTTGTAATATAAACATGTAATAAATATCTCCAGAAAGCTTATTGAATACTGAAAACAATGATATAAATAATATTAAGATAGCACGAAAACTCGCAAAGTTACTCATTTAAAAAGGTAGGCGGGGTATAACAGTGTTAGCGTGGCTGAGACAGACAGTTAGCGAGGTCTATATCAGACATTAATGCTGGGCTGTGTGTTCCCCATCAATATGGCATAAATTTTGAAATCGAATAATGATAAAAAAAAATTAAGTTAGCTAATCTATATCATGCACTAGCTGGGCTGAGTGTTCCCCCCTCAATATCACATGAGTTTTTAAATGGAATAAATAAAAATAATAATAAATTAAAACCTAGGTTGTCTATGTCATACAATAGCTGGGCTGAGTGTTTCCCCTTAGTAAGACAATAATTTTGAAATAGAATGAAGTAGGAAAAAATAGCTGGGCCGAGTGTTCCCCCCTAGTATGACATGACTTTTGAAATAAAATGAATTAAAAACAGCTAGTCTATAACATACACTCGCTGGGCTGAGTGTTCCCCCTTAGTAGCCTATGCATGAATTGTGAAATAAAATGTATTAAACAAATAGCTGGGCCGAGTGTTACTCCCCTGGTATGAGATGTATTATCCTGGTATGACATGACTATTGAAATAAAATGAATTAAAAAACAGCTAGTCTATATCATACACTCGCTGGGCTGAGTGTTCCCCCTTAGTAGCCTATGCATGAATTGTGAAATAAAATGAATTAAACAAATAGCTGGGCCGAGTGTTCCCCCCTGGTATGACATGAATAATCAATATAACAACAGTTCAATATGACTTGAATTTTGAAATAAAATGCATTAAAAAAAAAATTAAAACTAGTCCTATAGGATTAGGCAGAAAATCAACATTTCGCTCCCAATGTAGGGCTAAAAACTACTTATGTATTCTATGTAGTCTTATTATATATTATACATTCTATATTGTGGTCAATAGGGAAGGCAGGGGGGATATATATCCTAGCCAGAGGGGAACACTCAGCACAGCTGAAGGCGTAGGGGGGAGGTGTGAACACTCAGCACAGCAAAGCATGACAGGTGGGGAACTGTGAGCCTGGGGGGAACTCTCAGAATATGAGTGACAGATACCAGCCGTTCCGCTCATGGTCGCGCAGGCGCAGATGGGCGGAAAGGGAACTCTCAGCACGGGAGAACCCTCAGAATACGACATAGGTATAGCTAGTACCCGGTAGGCCTATAGGATAAATTCCACTAATATAATGAGCTTCTCGTAAGAATTGTCATTTTAGTAAATGCGCCGATTTGACCGAATGATTTTTGTTTTCATCTGGAAAATTATGCAAAAGGAATTGGTAATTTCCTGTAAAACCTGGGACAGTTACCATTATAAAGCTACAAACGCTTTTACATTTTCTGAAGTAATATATGAATATGTTTTTCGTCACAGGAAAAAAATATTGCTCAGTCACTGACACTGTGACACTGTGTGAGTGTGTCGGTCAGTCTGTGTCTGTCACCACTCACTCAGTCTGAGTCACTGGTCACTCTGAGGCTCTGTCACTGTGGAAGTGTGGTCTGTGTCACTGTCAGTGTCACTGACCACTGCTGACTGAGTCTGAGTGACTGACACTGACAGCAGTGCCACTGTCAGTGTGTATCACTGTGACACTGTCACTTCAGAGTGACACTGACAGTCACAGACACAGTGACACTGACAGTGTCAGTGACAGTCGATCACTGTCACTCAGTCCATAACCAGTGATAACGACTCAATGCAGTCAGTGTCAGCAGTCAACTCATCCCCCCTGGGCCCTGGCCTTACGCCTACGAGGCTACAGCCTATCAGCTCATCCCCCATTAATCATATAATGTGTTATGCCTATGGACTGATGCCAGCTGATGTGCTAATTAGGTGTAGGCCATAGCCTCATACATAGAGTCTAGGACAGAATTATCTGGAGCTCATGCTTTTTGTCGATTTCTCCATCAATTCTGAACCGATTGCCTTGAAATTTTGCACAGGACATTTCCAAGTAATGTCCTAACATCGGAAATTTGGCAAGCATTATTTTCTAGTCTTACGGCAACTTCCCTGAAAATTTCAAGAAAAAATATTATGTAGTTAATAAAAGTTAGACCATTTGACATGTAGTAATTTTGGATTATGACGCTCCACTATAAACCCATTAATTTCTTTCAGTTTTATTCTCGAAATTGTACCACATGTCAAATGGTCTAACTTTTGCAATACTTACTCGAATTTCACGAAATTTTCTGGATAGGCGCCGGAATAGTTTAGAGTGCTTGCAAAATTTCATTTTTTGCAGAATCCAAAACATCACTCAGACACTTGAACTTTTTTAGGCAGCTGAAGAAAACTACTGAGGTGTTGCACATAACAATCAGAAATTTAGGCATAGCCTCCGGCCTCCGTTTTTTTTTTGATGGATTCTCATCCTTATACTATAGCCATGAAACTTCCATTTTTACCCTCGGTGCACCCCATGTGGAAGTGCAGGGTAGGCAAACAAAACTTCACCCAGGTTTTACCCTGGGTAAACTATTGCAGCCTTCCCCAGGTATCTAATTTCTTTGAGATTCCCACATTGTTCTGTCCATAGGGCAGTGGACATAGTCTATTTTCATTTTTTGCAAAATTTTCTAAAATGGCACCTGCATGAAAAAAATTATTAGAAGGGTCCACAGCATGCCTGTTCCACTTACCTATTCCAGCATTTGTTGCAGCTATCATGAAATTAAAGACAAGAGCTGGCATCATTTTTCGTAATTGCGATAAATCTAATGATAAGAACACCCCAGAACAGGTGATAAAAGTGCCATTCAAAACAAATAACTCTTTTAATTCTACGATGATGGCTTCATTTCTACCAGTAATAGTGAGCAAAAAGAACAAACAAACAAAGAAAAATATGTCTTTTATTGCAGTGTATCACAAATTCACATAAATCCTGAAAAAACACAAAAAAAACACCAAAATGACGTCTTCGGACGTAGGCCTACCTACCATAGGCCTACCAACTCAACCCCAGTTCACACCCGGGCAGACCAACCCAACCCCATCACGTGAAGGCTTAAGTTACCAACCAACTCATCCCCCCCGGCCGTCAATACCTGACCAACTCATCCCCGCCGATTTCTCAGTCAATTCTCAACCAATTTTCATGAAATGATATGTGTACACTATTTTCCATCCATATCTTGACTACCCTAAAAGTTTCGCGAAGTTTTGATAAGTATTTAGGAAGTTAGACCATTTGACATGTAGTAAATTAAAGTTTTATTACATTTCAAATGGTCTAACTTTTGAAATACTTATATAAATATTTTTTGACACTTTAAATTTCCATTTCAAAAAGCAGGGTCAATACAGCAATAAAAAATATGTAAATAGGGTGGCAAAATAGCCCCGGTTTCAGGGGTAGAGCTAAGACCAATTTTTCTACTGGCCTGGAGGGCCAGTTGTACCTAAAAGTTACTGGCCCTCAACCGAAATTACTGGCCCTGATTTTTATGATCAAAAAACTAATATATTTCCGTAAAATTTTAGGAATAGCTCGAGTCATAGTACCGGTACCGGTAGTATCTTAACACAACCGAGCGAACAAAATCTAATGTGTCTTTTTGTCAATTTTTTGCGATTAGTACTTATCAACAATGATTTAATCAAATATTTGTCTATCATCGAAATCATAAGTTTAACCTGCGCTACTAGCAGATACAACCCACTGGAACAGTGTTGGTTTATGCTGGGCCAACACATGTGACAGCATCATAGTGTTGTGTATGCTGGATAAGCATGACATAGGCCTACATGGAAGGTGGAGGTCATTTAAGAACCACTTGAATATGTCAGGAAAAGTTATATGGCAGATCTTGAATTTCATTTTTAGCAAAAACGAAAAAGATAGAAATGTTGCACTATTTAAGTAGCAACATTAACGTATTATTATCAGTTATTCGAATGAGACCCTAAATCTTTTATTTTATTTAATCCTCCTTCTTTCTCCACACTTGAGTTTCAGTTCAAATGAATAAAAGACTCCTGCCAACACGTCAATAGTGTAGGCTGAGTTGTGATCTTCAATTGGAGTTCACAACAGTTATGTAACATTCCACCCGTTGAGGTGTGATTCCTGTCACCACTTCTGAGTTGTGGTCGCTAATTTCAGTTCCTAATCACAACTTGCATTGATCAACACGAGGTGTGACTCTGACACCACGTATTGCAAAGTTGAGCTCACAGTTTTGCTCACACGTCGTTCGGGTGTTACTGCTGTCAAAATTTATGAGTTACTATCTGCCCTAATATACCGATGATCCCTGTCACTTTCAGTTGGTTCTTGATCAAAGCTAGGAAATGGAAATCACATGCACAGTCTGAAACAAAAAGTGTAGGTCCTACTACCATCATTATAACTGCATAGTGCATATATATATGACAATGAAAATCTTACCGCTACCAGAGTAAATGATTAAACTTGAATGGAATACGAAAATACAGCATCATACATGACACACACTTCCAAACCACAAGACGTCAGAAACATTTTTTTGCGAGATCCAGTGGGAAAATATCAACTGGCCTGACGGACCAGTCATAGGTGAAACTGACTGGCCCTCCTTTATTTTCACTGGCCACGGGCCACCGGGCCCGCGCTTAAATCGACCCCTGCGGTTCACGGTAACCCATAGTCTTTAACCCTTACAGCGCGGGGATCGACTTTATTAGTCAGAGTCTGAAGTCTGTAGAAGTCTGATTTTGACGACTAAAATCGATCCACGCACTGCTTGAGTAAAAAAAATTCTAATGGCCGTAGACCCATAACATAGGTATTCAAATGAATCTGAAAGAGCTAACTAAGAGCTAAGACATTTATGATGATTTTAAACTGAAAGACATCCTTTGGTTGCGATAATTTTTAAAAATTATTCCAGCGTTGTAAGGGTTAAGAAATACAAAATATTTTTCAGAAGTTATAAGTGATAATCCCTGCAAACGCTGACTTGTTAAAGCCGCCGACATCACATTTACGTGAAACAGAAACGCGTTATTATCAGTAACAGTAAATCTCTTGGAATATGTGATGTTTGATATTATAAGTGACCCATGGTCTTTAATAAATATAAAATATTTGTATTAGTGATAATCCATGAAAAATGTGAAAGCTGTGAGTGTTCGCATGGATGTGCTATGCGTCGCCGGGTGTCAGCGCAAATATTTTTTAGCGCTGTTCAAAAATCAAAGGAGGACCTGGTGGTGTGATGGTAGGGTCACTGTTAACGCACCAACATGGCAGGGATTTAGTTATTCAAGTGCTGGCAATTGTTCTCATAATTCCAGTTTAAAAAACAGCATACTATGCTAGCAGGGGCCGTCTATGAAGTACAATTAGGTATAACAATGTATTGAACGGTGAGATAACTATACCGACCACACCTTTCTAATTAACAGTTCATAAAACACTACCGGAGTTTATACTAATATTACTGACCGGGCCTCTACAAAATACAATTGCTTTCTCTAAACAAAGCGTTCGACACTGACAGTGGTCTGGTGGTCCGAGACCCCCAGAAATTATGTTGGACCACCAGAACATTCATATCCAGTGGTTCGGTGGACCACCAAAATATCCAGCCCTAATCAGATTATTGTAACATGCTCAAAAAATAACAACAATCTTCGCCACTCAAGGGCTAGAATAATAGAATCACTGTACCACTCCGCCCTTTTCACGGAACAAAACAGGTATTCGTAATCATTAGTGGCATGATTTTTTGAGGTCAAGGTCGCTCATCATTCATGTTGTGGTTTTACAAAATTAACAATGTGTAAACACATCACACATGTGAAAAAAATTGGTTCAAGAATTACAAGTGTTGTTGTCAGGACCACTAAAAAAATTGTAGAACCACCAGATCCTCTGAGCTGGTGGTCCTGTGGACCACTGCTCATAAAAGTTTTTGTCAAACCCTGGAACAGCTCATCAACTGAATAATTGCAACACATTGAAATAATTATAATCTAATAACTAATTTATCAATCAGCTAATATTAAAAATTAATATATAGTGGTGCTAAGCACTTAAAGGGTTAACTATAAAAAATGTATATCAAGAATTATTAGTTATTTATAACAGCTAGTAGACTGTCAAAATATAAGTAAAGAATTTTTTTTTAAGAAAATTGGCCCATTATCGGCCCTCTGGTGGCCCAAAAAGATCAAAAATCAGCCAAAATTGAGATTTCCAGACGCTAATGTAAAGTTTTTGACCAATCAACTTCTTAGCTGGCACTAACAGTCATGGGGGTTAGGGCCTCTGATGGCCCAAAAACATATGATAATCAGGCAAAATTGAGGTTTCTGGGCGCTAATGTAAAAAGGTTTTTTACTAAAGGACTTCTAACCTTACAATTGCATGTATGGGCATGATCTGCATAACTGATAACTTTTTGAGGATATCGGGCCATTTTTGGAACTGATTTGTTTTTCAGGAAAATCGTCGCAGCTACCAAATCCCTCCGTTTTGCACTTGTTTCTGCTGTGCCTTGCTGTTGATCACTGCAGGCAGGTGTAAGCCTGCATAGAACATGTGTCCACCTGTAGTACTGTACAAGTTGAAAAAACGGATATGCCTCATGTCCTCATGTTAGGGAATCAAATTAGAATTTGGAAATAAATGAATCTCGCTCCGAGAATGGAATAATTAACATTGTCAAACATCATCGTCAGCCAGTGCAGGCAGATACGTACGTGTAGTCTGCAACAGCCTTGGGTCTACAACAATTTGAACAAGTCTAGCAGCCCTCATACACAAGGCTAGCAGCCCTATGGCTGATAGCTGATAGTACACATTACAGTGCACACTAGGGTTGATAAGTCTCATGAACTAGCAATACTGTATACTCCAAGTTGGCGTCCATAATATTTGGCGAAATCAGTCCCATATAATGTTTAAAATTTTGAGAGCTCAACTCTGACAGCAGGTCATTTCATACAGTATGTACTAGTTAGTATGTATTAGTGTACTAAGTACATTGTAATTAGCGACTTTAAATATTAGGGGAAAAATGCCAAATAGCTAAAATCGCGAAATTAAATGGGACGCGAATATAATGGGGTGAACAGTATTCTACTACTTCCTTTCAAGGATAATAATTGGTAATAGCGTAAACATCTTTCTAATTTTCTTGTGTCCAATTGCCTGTTACTGACAAATCTGCGGGCAAGGGACATTGTCTTCTTTAGTCAAATGTTTGACAGCTACTTGTATGCACATGTGATAAATATTATATTGCAGGTCTCGTTCATTTTGAAATAATTAATTTGTTCATAATAAAAAAAGTTCTCTTTTTTCTCACCAGGTACATACATTGTTAAATAGTGAACATCAAGATGCCAGGTACAATGATTGAAAGGCCCAAAATGACACGACCTATGTATCAAGCATTGAAACGACATATAATGCGAGAAAGAGAAAGAAAAAAACAAGGTAAAGTTATTTTATCTGAATAATTGACTTTCTAGGATCTGGTTATTAGAATATTTCTGTCTATGGTTACTTCTAAAATATGTGCTGTAGGCCTATTTTGAAAGAGCTGGTCATTAATATTCATGAAGTGATGTATCAGTGTGTGTTTTCAATTGTAAGTTAAAAGCTGTAGCTTTGGATCCACCACTTGTTCTTTGGAATATTTTTTGGGGCATGCGCAAGGCAAGAAAAAGCATAGCATTGACAAAAATTTGTATTTCCTCCACCTTATTTAGAAAAAAATTGTATTTTCTCTGCCTTATTTAGAATTTGGAAACTAAACTTGTTTTCCAGTGGACATTGTAATATTAAGAAAGCAACACAGACTTGAAAAAATTGACAAAGATTATTACATACATGTATCAGCTATGACAAAATAAATACATTTGTGCCAAAATAGATGTGTGTGATTGTCCAGGTGAGTTAGGTCTAAATGTTTGAGTTCTGTCTCGCTACCGAGATCCACAACCTCAAGTGATTGAAAATTACTCATATTTGTTTAATTTGGGACAAAGCATTTACAAATATTGATGTTTAAACAACCATTTCATTCCCAATAAAAGTGATTTAATTGGCTAATAAAACAGATTAAAAATGACAATTGTCAAGATTAGCAGGTAAAGGGTTGAAAAGTTTTTAAAATTCTATGTACTTTCCTTAATAGAAGAGCAGGAGCAGGATAAGGAGATTGAACGAATTCGGCTTGAAAGAGAGTTGAAGAAGAGGAAGGCTGAGGAAGACAGTTTGACATTAGAACAAACAAAAGAGCAGGTGATTTGAATTATATCTAGTTCTTCATTTAAAAAGTTTCAAATTAAGTTATTAGTCGGATATATTCACTTTTAATTATAACATATCTTACTTTATTAATACAATCACCCATTTTAAAATCATGATCTTAATTTCTAAGAAAATATTATTAATATTGTCTGCTACAACTGCTTTTATCTCTTATTTAAAATTGTCGTTGACTAGTCACTACTTGAAGTTATTTTATCATTTTAATAATCAAATATTGTAGGTGAAACAAATGGAAATTAAACTTGAACATCTTAAAGGTGAGAAGCATGAGTTGTTTTCCCAATTCAAGAAGGTTCTACATCAAGAAGATGAAACACGGAAGCGCTCATTTATCAAAGAACCACAGAAGTGAGAATATAATATTATAATAAACTCTGTGATTATGGAGATTATTGTTTTTTTGGGGCTCATAAATTTCTTTTAATACTGATTTTTTCAAGATATCATAAATGTCTATTTTTAGCATAGATAATAGAAAAGTGAGCCCATATTGATTATTTGCTGTTCCTACCAGTAATTATCTCTTGCGTTGGAGCAGTTAGTTTATACCAAATGTCACACAACTTTACAGAACCTATCTTGGAAGCAGTGGCTCAGGCATTTTCTGGTGATTCCTGAAGGTTTCCCTTAAGTTAGAAGCAGGATTATCTGAAACATAGAATTGGTCTTAAACAACTTGATTATGATGTCTCCACTCACTTCTTCTTCAACAATTTAATGACAAAAATGCTCTACAGTCGCCAATATTCATCCGATCTTCACAAAATCTTTTCTGAACACTCTGATGGATTACCTTGTTAATGTTTGAAAATTTGTCAATTTGTATGTCCAAGATGTAAACCCTAAAGTCGCCAATATTCATCTGATCTTCATGAAATATTTACTGAACACTCTTCTGAAGGACTACCTTCTACCTTGGTTAATTTCGCAAATCGGCTAATTTACTTCTTCAAGATCACTCTTCTTTAAAAATTGACGTAAATGCTCTGTAGTCGACAATATTCATCCGCCTCTGCTTCTCCTTACAAATTGACGTAAACGCTCTTAAGAGTCGCCAATGTGCATCTGATCTTTACAAAAAAATTCTGGACACTCTAATGAATTACCCTGGTTAATTTTCAAATTGTTTTCCGAATGCCAAGGTTCTTTTTTTCACTGGAAGCTTTCCTCACCTCTAATGCGCTTGTAATCATCTTCTAATTATGGAGTGTGGAGACCTAAATATTTGAACCCCAAAATCAAACATAACATCGAGTTGTTCTTGTCCCACCTATGTGTTCAGACTTAGTCGGCTGATAAAGCTGTTGATACTTTAACGATTGAGTTGTCATCTATATATACAGTGTATTCAGTTTAATCATCAACTCATGCACCCGTAGCACAGCTGTTTTGTGAGTATCTTGTTTAACTGAGAGTATTGGACTCGTTGTCTCATGATTCTGATCTGACTTTGAGCACAGTTACATTCAGCCACCCATGCAAATTCTAGCGTGACAAAAAATGAAAGAAAAATATTTCTACTTAACCCTTACAGTGCGGGGATCGTCTGTAGACGTCAGATTCTGTCGACTAAAGTCAATCCACGCACTGTAAAATATTTATAACGGTGGTAGACCCATACCATAGGTATTCAAATGAATCAGGAAGAGCTAACTAAGACATTTATGATGATTTCAAATTGAAAAAAATCTTTTTTTTTGCGATGTTTTTTATAAATTAATTCAGCGCTTTAAGGGTTAAATGAGGAATATACTTCTCCCAAATTAGATTATTTGACTAACTATTTGATCCATATCAGTGACAGTTTATTTTGATTAAAACCTGTTTGAAACCCTGGCAAGACAAGGGTTGATATAATTTTCTAACTTTGAGTGTGATTTTTTTTTTCAGTGACGTGATAACTATACCAGGTCATCAATATCACCCCAGCTTACCTACATCATCTCACCATGTGTTCATACAGCCTGGTCATATTGCCACAAGACCGAAGTTTATGACACCCGTGCACCAGCCTATTCCTCATGTATGTAATACAACTTTTTTCTGCTTATGTTACACATCTAATACTGTCAAGATGGCGTTTGTATACAGATGTGTACGTTTTCATTTAGAACTTGCAATACCAACTTTAAAATAATTCAATGTATAGGAATTCTACACTCAATCCACAATGAGAGTAGAGAAACATTTTATTACTGGCTGAAATTTATCAAATGACTTTTGTACCCTTGACGAATATTTAGCTGATCAAATAACTGTTATTAGGAA
The DNA here is from genome assembly GCA_964017125.1 of Flabesymbios commensalis. Lineage (NCBI taxonomy): Eukaryota > Metazoa > Annelida > Polychaeta > Terebellida > Flabelligeridae > Flabesymbios > Flabesymbios commensalis. The sequence continues at coordinate 48,693,139 of OZ024914.1, forward strand.
TTAAATGAGTGTTCAACCATCAAGATTTGTAAATGTTTGGTCTCAAATTAAACACACATGAGTAATTTTCACTCACTTGTAGTTGTGGGTTCCGGTAGTGAAACACAACTTCAAGCCAGTGAAAATGTAATTTAGCGCTTTAAGGGTAAACTATATAAATAACTTTTCACCTTCTTGAAGTCATGTCTCGTTACCATGATCCACACCTTCTTCAAGTGACCAAAAATATTTGGATTTATCAATATTTGGATTTATCAGTCACAACCTATAACTTGGGCAACACAATTCACTTTTCAATATTTAGAGAAGTGGTATATGTAATTAAAACACAGAAAGACTACCATAGTCGACATCATTGGGTTAAGCTGTTTCCTATGTCAACAATTATATTCCAGTAGGTCATAAGAAAACTTTTGGACCGTTTTATGTTATTGCAAATAAATACAGCATAACTGAGTTTTATTTATGAAAACCTTTCATTTCCGAAATCCATCTTAACATGTATTTTTTAGGCATTCCATAGGAAATTCGTAAAAAGATATATGGAAAATCATTCCCTGCAAGGCTACCAAAGTAGAGTTCACGACATTCTGTCTTATAAGCATTGATCTATTCGTTTTCTTTCTTCTAATTTGTAATTATCTTTCCTGTTCACAGTTTGTATCACTATTGTTTGCAGGGTTTGAAAAGGCAGCGCAGTCCATCTCCGCCATCCACTATGTATCAGAGTAGATACACTGCTGACAAATATCCATCAGTTACTCACGCCACACAAATCGTGAAGCAGGAAGCATATGCTCCTCCCAGTGAGTACTTAACCCTTACAGCGCGGGGATCGACTTTAGTCGACAGAATCTGACGTCTGTAGACGTCAGATTCTGACGACTAGAGTAGATCCCTGCACTGTGAGAGTGAACATATTTCTCATGGCCGTAGACCCATGACATAGGTATTCAAATGAATTGGAAAAAGCTAACTAACACAGTTATGATAATTTCAAATTGAAAAAGAAACTTTGGACTCAACACAGTTTTCAATAAAAAATTCAGCGCTTTAAGGGTTAATTTGTTGTCACTGTTGGTATGACCGGGTCAACCTTGAAGTGCTAATCACGATAATAGCTGTTTTTAACTTTCAAATTTGCCTTTAACCCTTATGCTGCCAAATTGTTTTAAACTATTTTTCATTCATTTGAAGCTGGAATAGCTAACGCATTTTCCAGCTGCAAAAGACGAAAAATAATTATAAATACACATCTCCCACAAAATATTTTAGCGATTCGGGGTCAATTTATTTGGTTCGACATTTGCTTGAAAACGCATATATACGGTCCCGGCAGCATAAGGGTTAAACTGAGAAATTTGAAGGAGAAATAAGCGATAAACTTGCTTGATTGGCATATATTTTGATTCAAATTGCATATATGTAAGTAATTTTGATGTAAGTGGGTAAAAATTACCATTTTAAATTATAATTACTTTCTAGCTGCTGCTTATAATTTACATTTTGGAGAGGGGGGGGGGGGTACTGGACTCTGTGTTAGCCAGCGACCTGTGCACCCGTCTTTGAATGGACGCTTAGTCAAAATGACGGGCAAAACTTGAACAAACTACACTATGAAGGAGGAAATGCATGGGCAGTTATGCAAAAATTGGAAAAAAAGACCCGCAGTTGCCTAATCCTAGCTAAGACATTGGTGCTGGAAATGTCTAACTGGGTACCTGGCGTGTATAACCATGTGCCCCCGATGATAGGTGGTGCCATGCCCCTTCTGAGTTCTAGATGGAACACTGAGTTTTTGTTAAAATACTGCCTGTAGAATATAGTCCCTGTTTAAAACCAATTCTAATGTCGATATTTTCATTTGCAAAAAAAAATTTGATGATAAATTAGAGATGATGGTTATATACTTTAATAAATTGACCCCTTTTCAGTTGTGCACAATACTTCCCCTTTATATATGAACACTGGTATTATCAGCCATAATATCATTATTTGCCTTGTTTATTCATGTTATAACTATTTTTTACTCCAGAAAGTAGTGGCTATCCTCAGCAGTCATCAACACACGTGACATACGCCAACCAAACGGTTCACAGCTACCCTAACTCAGGGCCTGCACAGACCCCGCCACAGGCGGCAAACTACCCCCAAGGACAAACGGCCGGTGTAGCGGCCACCTCCTACACAGCGGGACCGCCTTCTTCTGGTCCGACCGGTGCTAGATATCCCCTACCTGGTCAGTCAGCTTTCACATCTTATCCCACACATTACTCCCAACATCAACCCAAACAGCCACTGCCCGAAGGTTATCCTCAACATTTTCAAGTCCAGAGACTGCAACAGCCAGGTTAGTGATATTGACTGTTCTGGTGCAAGATAATTTAATAAGATTTTTATTTTAGCAGAACAAGAGTTAATATTAATAGATATATATATTTGTATATTCAACGGCTGTGTGAACATGGTGAAATACCAAGTTCCATTAAATATAAATGTTTTCCTTCTTTTAATACATGTATTAAGAATGCCTTAACAATTGATATGATTGTATGTACCATTTTATCATGTTCTTGTGCAGGCTATATACCTTCGAGTCATGGTGGAACGCTCTCATTGCAACAGCAGTTGGAACATGCCAATCAGAAGTCTGGGTTTAACGAAGACAAATTCAAAGTGCAACAGGCTAGTTATGCTTTATACTTTTCTTTTTTAATTACTTACACTCGCTGTTCTAGGGACGGGTAGTTTGTGTGTGTGAATGTGAATGGTCTATTAACCCTAAAGCATTAAATTAATTAATTTAAATTCTCACCCACTTCTCGTCTTCAAGTAGACAAAAATTACTCATACCTGCTTAACCCTTTAACCGCCGGTGCCGCATATATATTTTATTAGAAGATTAAGTATCCCCTGTTAAACATGTTAAAGATAAAATGTGACATCAATCAGCAATATTTGACAACAGCTGACCTGCATATTGTCAAATCTGAATAATTTTCACTCACTTGAAGTTGTGGATCGCGTCAGCGAGACACAACTTCAAGTGGGTGAAAATTCAAATTGAAAATTTGGCAGTCAAACGGTTAATTTGAGATCAGACATTCGCAAATCTTGATGTTCAAACACATATTTTGTTCCCAATAACTGTAATTTACACGGCTAAAAAAACAGAATAAAGTGTTTAAAGGCTAAGACATTTGAGTTTTTCTACGAAGTGAGACCACGAGCTACTGCAGCGATGTCAGCATCTCATTTTGTCAGAGAGATGTTAAATGAGGCTACTTTGCATTATAATCAAACTGACAAAGATCTATTGAGGGGATATTTTTCTCCCTAGCTAATATTTTTATTTCGTCCAAAGACATGGTATTTTTACAGGAATAGCAAATTTTTATCATTAAATTCATTGTACAAAAGCGCAGAAAATGTAGGGAACATAAATTTGAGTATTATTAAATACAACTGTAGCTGAACAATAAGGAAATCTAATATTGTGCCTGCGTTTTCAGATGCGTGTCGCTTCACAGGTCCTCCCCAGCCAAATTGCACAAGCACAGGCAGCAACTGCACAACCACCTCCCCCGCAGAAAGGTAGCATCATGACAGGCTTCCCGATGCGTACACAAGCCGCACCTGTGTCATACCAGTCAGCCTCACAGGTAATCCGTAGATACCTCTCATGCGCAATACAGCATTCCTATGTTTTAAGGAAAATAAATAGATTCTATGTAAAATTCCAAGAGAAATGATTGTTCCCTCAACCAATGTCCAATTCTGGTGCAAATTATAAAAAAGGTGGGAATGAAATATTCATAATGGTCAAGCAATTTAATTCAGACTTGTCCAGAATTTTTTTTCACCCTTATCCTGCTAAATTATTTTAATTTAAATTTTCAGCCACTTAAAGTTGCGTCTCGCTATCGCATTCCAACACTTTAGCTGGCTGCAAATTACTCGTACTGTATTGTTAAATTTGAGAACTAATATTTGCAAATCTTGAGGTTTAGACACACATTTCATTCCCAATAAGAGTGATTTAGTCAACTAATAAAACTGATTAAAACAACAATAGTCGTGATCAGCAGTATAAGGGTTAAGGATGTAATAATAATTATCATCTAAAAGAATAAATGGTGAAAATAAAACTGCGCAAAATGCAACTTTACTGAATTGTAACAATGTTTGCAATTACAACAATGACAGAATGTTCTCATTAATATTATACTACAAACTTAGCAGTAAATTGATTCAATGTACCCACTCATATGTGTTTTGTTCACAGATACGAAGACACTGACTCAACAGTGAACCAACAGTGAACCAATTATGTTTAAAATTTGTATGAAACGAGATCAGTGCTTATACTCAGTGCTTTACTACACATGGGTGTGCTGCTTGTTTTGTCCAAAGATTGTGAATAAATAAATAAATATCATAAACTGATTTTCACTTTTGTCAAGTCTATTGTATATTTATTGTTTCAGTGTTGTATATTATTGTTTAAAAATTTGACTGATTTTTAGTTTCTCAGGCAATTATTTGACTGATTGTAAACTTTGTGAGGTTAAAAAATTCACTAAATTTGCATACCCAAGGTGGCCGCCACAACACTTACTATTCCATATAAGTGAGTTTATTTTGCAAAGGGGCCATCTTCCCATAGTGCAGTGCAATACAATTGATGTTCATTTGTGCTAACAATTTCATTCCAATATTTATTTTTTATAGACATGGCATAAAACAGAAATTGAGACAGTTGTTTGATATTATATGTATTAAATGTCCAAAAAGTTTGTAAAGTTCGTATATAACTGATATCATCCACTTGTTCACACTCCATAAGCAGGATTATATTCAATGTATAGAGCAGTGTTGTTGAGCAGTGTGTCAAGCTATTGGTTTATCAGCTTGGCTGACTGACCCCTCGTTACTGTAAACCAGGAAATATTATGGGCGGATTTGAACTAAGGCGGTTTGGGGAATGAAAATAATTGAGGGAGACTGTTTCACGGTTTACAGTATAAAACCTAGGCACTATGTAGGTCTACCTCATTATTTTGGGCATTTCCGTTGCCTAAAATGATTTTATTGTTTTTATGGCTTCCTTATTTGACAAATAAGCCTAAAATATTGGGGTTCTATTTTTCTCGCCCCTCAACCTCGTTTTATGACACCATTTCAATATGGTCGGCATCGAGATATACAAAATCACGTATTTGACCATAATGTGGACTCTAGCCTATGTTTTGTCGCCACGAACCATCGGCGATACATCGTCAAATAGCGCCGAACAGCACACAACAGTCCGTGGATATTCGGCGAGGTACACCCAGCTTCAAAATGTCCCAGGCACATCGGCGATGGTATCAACATGCTCGTGTGAACATCGGCGATGTATATTCGATATGATAATATCACGGATGATTAGGGTGATCCATCGCTGATATTCCTGGATTGCTCTGCGAAGCATCGGTGATGCATTGGCAATGTTTTCGCCTGTGTGCTCTCCACCCAGTGATACGCAAACATAACGGAAGTGATCTCTCCTTTATCCATGATCCCATTCAGCAGGCACATAGTATGTGGTTCCCCGTGAAATCTCCCCACCTTTTATGTGCTCTCCACAAGGCGCAATACCATCGCCATGCCGTCGTCAAGACATCACCACGACATCGTCAAGACATCAATATTACAACCGTGCCTCATCGCCGATATTTGTCTGTCGCACGCCAAAGCATCACCCACCATCGACAATTCTAAAAGTACATCGTTAACTGTTAGCCGATGTAGCGCCGATTATTCCTCGAATCTTCCCCGATGAGGGGGTGTCTCGATAAAAGTGCCTGACTGCCACGCCATTCATGCATGTGTCCCAGGTTTAAACCCCGCTGATCTTCACTGCATGTGCAGTGCCGGATCCAGGGGGGGGGGGCGCAGGAGCCGCCCCCCCCCTTATTTTCGGCAAATACTTGAATAAGTCCCCTAAATTGGCTAAAATTTACAAAAAAATCTTGGGGGTAAAACCCCGGGCGCCCTCCCTTTTTTTAGATCCCTGATCCGTCACTGATGTGCTGGTCTTTGAGAAAAATGTCCTTGCTTATCCCGTGTCAATAGACTAGGTGGCAGCCTTGTCGCGTCCAAGTTGAAACCAGTGTGTTGACGTTGATCTTGCACAAAGCTAGCAGCGCTGCATTGCTCCTTCATACGAGGCACAAAGCTAGCCGCGCTGCAATGCTCCTGATTACAAATATATAAACAATTAACGAGAGAAGTAGATTACAAGTTTTTTCAAATAATAGTATGTGGATATAATCTGTTTATATGTGAATCCAGCTCCGCAAGCCAGTTAACCCTTTAACCGCCAAATTATTCAATTAGAATTTTCACCCACTTGAAGTTGTGTCTCGCTGACGCGATCCACAACTTCAAAATTATTCCGATTTGACAAAATGGAGGTCAACTCTTTTCAAATCTTGCTGGTTGATGTCACATGTTATCTTTAATATATTTAAAATTGGGTACTTAAGGTGCTAATAAAAATTGAAAACCCGAATATATGCGAGATCGGCGGCTAAAGGGTTAAAGATATATTACCAATACGCAAGAGATGCCTCGGCATGACAGAACAGTGATACCAACCAACCAAATGTTAAGAGGCCTATACTTGAATGCATTTTTAGGCCTCAGTCAAACTTTGGTGGATGCAGATTGTCGTCATGTGGCACGTCCGTCCGTCCGTCTATCTGTCGCCACTTCTAGCACTATAGCTTGTTTCACGTTTACTGGAATGCACATTAAACTTCAAATAGGGCCTACACAGTAATTATGACTAGACCTTGATCGAGTTCACATTTGACCTTTCTGTGACCTTTATGGCCTTGATTTTTTTTCAATCGGCTTATGTTCTCGTTGACGCGATTTAATGAACGATTGTCTATGTATCGCTCCAAAATTTATACCGTATATCAATTTCACCAAATGCTCGGATGAGTTTGCAAATTGGCGCGCATCGGTCACTAGGTGACCGCGGACAAAATGTCAGACGATCTGCAAATAATTTTTTTATAGGCCTATGTAATATCTGAAAAATCATGCCAGATAGCGAGATCATTACTATAGAAAAAATGTGCGCTTTTAGGGAGGGATATGCCCTGAAAACTTTAGCTCGATAAAATTCAAAATGGCCGACTTGCTGCCATTATTGATTTCAATGTGTGTAATATTTGAAAAACCGTGTCAAAAAACGAATTTATCATATCCAACGTTACGAATTTATTTGACACAATTTCATTCACAATACTATAACAAATAATGGATGCCAGTCACTTCAACACAGGCAATTTCAACACAGTGCGACGCTGTCCCAACGTTGATCCGGGTATGGGTGGGTGTCTTGTGCTTCCGAGAAAGCTCACAGCAAAAACGGCACATTGCACTCTAAACAACATAGGTTCTTTAAAAAGAACCCTTTAGTACAATCACCATGCAACCCAATGCAACTCTGCTAGGGTTTTCCTGGGGCTGCATGGTGATTGTACTGAAGGGTTCCTTCTAAAGAACCTATATTGTTTAGAGTGTGGGCTGGTGTTGGGTTGATGTTGGCCCATCATCTGCGGTTCTGGCCCGGCATTTGCCCATCATTGGTTCGGTGTTTCGTATTTGCTGGGCTGAACGTTTAACCTGTGTCGGGTTCGTGTGTATGTGTAGGCTATACCAGCATCTGAGCATACATTACGCCAAGCGTGCACATAGATAGGCCTACCGGATCGGTGTTCATCCCGTTACTCCTTGTTGATACAGCACCGACTCGACCAATGATATTATGTTTTACTCATTTATGATCCTTTTTTTTAAATATTTTTATGTTTTTCACTGCAAATTGTATTTTATATTCTATTCAATAAAAATGTGCAATTCCGAGTAGGCCTATATGTTAGACACAGAAACATGTTTTTGTCCAAAAAATGCAGGCGTCATTTCGACACAGTTTTGGACGTTTCGCCACACTTTCTAAAAATGCCATTTCGGGTTGACATTCCGTGGACTTTGTCTTAGTTGATTTAAAAATTCCACAATGGCATAAATCTAATAAATGCAAGTCATTCACAGAGGTGTTTTGGATGTCTATACCTCACTACATTTTAAAGACAACACATCAACCTAATTTGCGTAATTTACCATAAATTCACATGTTTTTAAAGCAAAAACATATAACGTACGTTTCGATAGAAATCACCTACAGAGGTGTTTTTTGGTGTCTATAGCCAGGTTTTTCACCCCTTGGAAGTCATTTCACTACATTTTGAAGACTTCGGACCAACCTAATTTGCATAAATTAGCATTAATTAACATATTTAAAGCCACAACCTACAAAATGCTCTGTCTTTTTTGACAAAACTACCTGCGGAGTTGTTTTCGGTGTCTATACCCAGGTTTTTCACCCCATGGAAGTCGTTTCAATACACGAAAGATAACTCACACTAAAAATTGCATAAATTAACAAAATTATTTAAAGCCAAAAACCTATAAAATGCTCTTTTCAACCAAGTCACATACAAAGGTGTTTGTCACATACTAGCGGTGTATATACTGAGGTTTTTCACCCCATAGAAATCGTTTCACTAACTTTTGAAGTCTACTGATCAACCTATTTTGCATAAATTAGCATAATTAAAGCCAAAAACCCATAAAAACTATATACTCAGGGTTTTCATCTCATGGAAGGCGTTTCACTAAATTTTTAAGTCCACAGATCAACTTCATTTCTTCAAATTAATATAAATTAACAATTAAAGCCAAAAAAATATAAACTTTTCAAACAAATTACCCACACAACTGTTTGTGGTGTCTATGCCCAGGTTTTTCACCTTTTGGAAGTCGTTTCTATATGAAGTTCACATATTAACCTAATTTGCATAAATTAACTAATTAAAGCCAACAAAACCACCCACACAGCTGTTTTGGTGTATGTCCCTTACAGCGCGGGGATCGACTTTAGTCGTCAGAATCTGACTGAAAGATATTTATAATTTCCGTAGACCCATAACATAGGTATTCAAATGAATCAGAAAGAGCTAACTATTAATACATTTATGATGATTTCAAATTGAAGAAAACCGTTTGGTCTCGGGTTTTATTTACAAAAAATATTCAGCGTTGTAAGGGCCATACCCAGGTTTTTCACCCCATGTAAGTAGTTTCACTCAATTTTGAAGTCCACATACCAATCTCATTTGTATACACTAACATAAATCAACATAATTAAAGTCAAAAAAGCTATAAAAGGCTCTAACTATTCAAATAAATTATCCACACAGCTGTTTGTGGTGTCTATATTCAGGTTTTTCACCCCATCAAAGTCGTTTTGAAATCCACAGATCAACCTATGTTGCATAAAATTAACATAATTAAACAAATGAGACTTATGCCTTGCATAAGTACTTTTATGGTGAGTGAAGTAGCGCACATTTAGGGTCGGACTGGTTGCAGCGCAGTGGACAGACCAGTCACGTGACTTCACTTTTCCGTAGCTCACTTGAACTGTTCAATCAAGACTTCTCAGAAACGGTGTTACGTCATCACAGGTCAGCATTTACTGCGGGACAGCTACTAGGTGATAACAACGCCTGAGCTGTCAAAGGGATTATACTTCAATGTACTGATTTAATGTCAAAAAGTTGGGACATCCCCTTGAAAATCCCCGTTTTTGCCAGAATCGCGTCATAACATAACATTTCAAATCCAATGTGTATTTTATTATATATTTAGCCGCAAATAGAAACACTGAAAACTACAAAAAATTATATTATATGCACGTAAATTGCAGACAAAGTTTAAGAACATGACAGATTTTATGTGCTAAACAGTACATGTCCACGCGCCTATCATGCGTTGACCTCGTGACCCCGAGTGCATGGTGTGACACACAACAAGAAGGCATCATGATTGGCTTTGAACAGACGAGGTCACACGTGCCACCATGGCAACTTACAAAAAGCACTACTAAAAGTTGTGCTCCCGTGTTGAATAAATGTCGTTTTTAGCCTACATACAATCTCGCCGGAGTTAAAAAAACATAATATGAATGAACAGAGATAATATTCCTATTAGACTGTCATGTTTATAGCGACATAAAGCATAATGTTACTTCGGGAGATGTGTTTTAGCGTCGCTACTTTTTATACTTAACATAGTGAAAAATCAGGACCAAACTGCCTTTCTATCACCTAGTTCGCACCCAAAGTCACGCCTTCAAGGCCGTTCAGTTTCTGAGAAATTCTCAGAATTCTGAGAAATTCTCAGAAAC
>OZ024914.1:48703647-48759565 GCA_964017125.1 Flabesymbios commensalis
TGCATAAATTAACATAATTAAAAAAAAACAAATATAAAATGTTGTAACCTGTCAACCAAATCACCCACACAGCTGTTTTTGTGTCTATGTGATTATGATATCCGTTAAGTTGAAATGACCCGAACGAACAGGTCCAGTGACCATGGGGTAAAATTAAAAGTTGTCCGATAAGTCTTTATAGATATTCAATATATTTAACCCTTTAACCGCCAAATTATTCAATCTGAATTTTCACTCACTTGAAGTTGTGTCTCGCTGACGCGATCCACAACTTCAAGGGAGTGAAAATTATTCCGATTTGACAAAATGGAGGTCAACTGTTTTCAAATATTGCTGATTGATGTCACATTTTATCTTTAACATGTTTAAAAGGTGGTACTTAATGTGCTAATAAAAAATGAAAACCCGAATATATTCGGCACCGGCGGTTAATGGGTTAAAGCATTGAAGATTGGTCGGGTATGGTTTAAGTACTAGCATGCTGTTGATTAATGATCATAACAACATTTTACTGAACTTTAAATAACATATTTGTCACTATCTCCACGCAATACCTACACCCATACCGCAATGCAATGATAAATACACCGGTAGATACAACTATTATACATGTTCAATGTGACCAATGTCGCAGTTTTCCAAACATCTTTCCTATAGATTTGTTATTCAGATCACATAATAATCGACACATAATCTACACAATTATTCAGATTAGCAGTGAGTAGTCACCACAGATGATATGCATCAACACACCAATCATATTCTCTTACACCAAATTATATTCAAATTTAATTCTATGTAGCAGCCACTATTTATAAAAAAAAAATTAGCGAACCAGGGTTATCAACAGTCATTGAAGGTTAAATTGTTTTAAAATAGTATCCAATTTAAAGGATTGGTCCATTTTACATTGTGAACAAAGTGCAACATGTAGCGATGCGACTTCATCACTTTAAAATAGTTGAAATAACTCGAATTAAACTATTTTGGGTTTCATCATTTCTTTGATGATAATTTTAGGTTGTAAAATGCAATTGTTCATATAAATGTTATTAGAATGACAGAAACCAAAAAATATGTTTTCATTTCTTTAATCCAATAAGTTTGCAGTGCAGATAAACACTTGTGTGAATGACTGGGTTTAAAGTTAGATCATTTTTAAATGTTTTGGCCTTACATAGGTTAAATTATGTTAATATATGCAAATTAAGTTGGTATGTTTTCCTCAAAATGCAGTGAAACTTCTTCCATGGGGTGAAAACCCCGGGTATTGATACCAAAAACCGCTGTGTAAGTGATTTTGTTGAAAAGTTAGAGCATTTCATATATGTTAGAATTTAAATATGTTAAGTTATGCAAATTAAGTTGGTATGTTTTCTTCAAAATGTAGTGAAACGTCTTTCGTGGGGTGAAGAACCTGGGTATAGCCACCAAAAACACCTCTAGGTGATTTGGTTGAAATATTTGATAATTTTCATGGTTTTTTTTGCTTTAAATATACTAATTTATACTAACTGATAGAAATAAGGGTGATCTGTGGACTTCAAAATGTAGTTAAATGACTTCCATGGGGTTGAAAAACCTGGGTATGGACACCTAAAACACCTATGTGAGTGAGTTTGTTGAAAAAACAAGAGGCCCAGGGGCCTTAACGTTAGTCAACAGCATTGCAAAAAATCAGCTATAAATGTGTCAGAGAATGTTTATCTATACTCTAAGATGCATTATCATGAAAAGATGTACAGTATTAGACTATTATATCCTTTATATCGATCATTGGCATTTATATTATTATGCTCGGTTCCCATAATACATTTTGCTGATTTCACAAACGTTCTGAAGCACTGCACCTAGTGACATATGCTTGACAAAGAATCATTTCACAGGACTACAATGTTAAAGGGACTGGCCCAGGCTAAAATCATAAAAAAATAGTTGGTTTTATTTTGGCTTCTTAATATGACCATATGATGTAAACATGTCCATAGACTAAAACTGCAAACGTTTTTAAATTTTTCTGCTGCGTTTTCACCAGTTAGGCTAGAGACGAAATTCCTGATTTCTAATACACTGTTTGCACGATTTTGCGCATAAGCAGGACTCCCAACTAAATAGTTCAGTTTTAATCACTGTGTGGCGCTTTGTAATATAAAACAGTGTGACAGGACTCCCAACTAAATAGTTAAGCTTTTAGTCCCTGTGTGGCGTGTTGCTATTCGGAAAGGTGTATTATGGACAACCATGTCAAAAATAAAAAATACGGGAATTTCGTCTCTATATCTAACCTAACTGGTGAATACGCAGCAGAAAAATTTAAAAACTTTTGCAGTTCTAGTCTATGGACATGTTTACATCATATGATCATATTAAGAAGCCAAAATAAAATCACCGATTTTTTTTATGATTTTAGCCTGGGCCAGTCTCTTTAATATTACAAAAGTGCAATTATTACTTCTTCTTGGACTTTTATTATGCCCCAGTTAGCCAGGAATTTTCACGAAATCTTTAATTTTCAATTTTAATTCTTCTGCCTAAAATATGCCTAACAAAGTTGTAAAATATCAGCTTTTAATGTTTCTCACTTAGCCGTGGAATATACAGTAGCCCTAATCAATCATTATCACATGTAGACGTAATGCACTTTCACTGCACCCTCCTACGTAATGCCAATTATGGAAATCACAATACACACAGTAGACCTAAGGATGAAGACCCATGAACGCTTTCTCAACTCACAAAATCTTTGCTGAAATGTTGCTGTAATGTTGTCAGGCCAACGTTGGGTCAGGTGTTAGTTAGCTGTATCACATGCAATGAAATGAAATAAATGGAGTTCCACACCACATTTGTACACATATGGGCTAAACTAGGTAAGGTGAACCTCATGAGGATAGTGAGATGAATGAGGTGTCACTGCCCTCCAGACACAGGATTCGAAATTGATCCCTGTTGGTCTACGGCCGAGCACACTAACTCTCGGTCACAGAGGCTGCCCACAATATTCAATATTTACGATTAAACAAGGGGGAAACATTTTGTTTTTTTGAAACTTGAATGCCAAAGCAGGAGACGAATCCGCGATCTCTGACTTTCCTAGCAGGCACCAGGGCCCCCCGCCCTTAGGTATTGTTATTACATATATATACAAACACATTACCTGTGGATTTAATATTGGTTCACCGTCAGATGCGCTGCCCAACATTTTTTATATTTTATTCTGCACAAGATATTAAATGTGCATAATATATATTGGTCATGTCATTGCTATCCCTTACCTGTGATAATTGACAGCTATGTTTTTACTCTGGTTCTGTCATAATAGTGTTCCCTGTTCCACTTTGTTTTTCATTTATTACAAAAATGAAAAATATATAATTATTTTAAAGTTTTATAATCCACATGCACGGCTGGTCCTCGTCTTGATCATTGACGTTTGGCCAGTAATTGGTAGAAAACAATCAATGAATGGGAAAGCGTGAATTCAACTATGATGCTGCGTCATTACAAAACCCACTATTGGCCCAGCTGCTTTATATAGACACTGAATGGACATTACTCCAGCACCTGACTCACACGATATGGAGTGCATTCTATTAATGAGTGTGTCTGCTCATATAACAAGACAAAACAAGAAGTTTATTATTGGGTTTAAACTTGCACAATAATATACATGCTGGCATACATCTTGTATTTTACTTTAGCAAGTAAAATGATAATAGTAGGCCTACATATTTTTACTTCGAGACATGTTTTAATATACATATATCCACTTCTAAAGTATGCATACTTTTAGGTGCATCCCAGCAAACACGATACGGCGAACAGTGGATCAACACTCAAAAGTTTCGAATTTCAGAAGTTCAGCCAGACCATAGAGTTAACTCTATGGCAATTTACGTGTGATTGTACTTCAGCGGTATTGCCTCATTGTAGTAGTCAACGCGATGCGTAGGCCTACAAAGCATAATCTGATAATATATTACACTGGCTATATACGCTATGCTTTCTACAGAAGCTACATCGACTTAGTGTTAGTTTAATGTTGGGTCAGCAGTGCAGACGGTGGACCAGCATTAAACCAGGGATAACTGGATATTTAGTATATTGTTGTTCAACCCTCTACATCGTTTACCCACCCTGCCCAGTCAGGTCAGACCGTCAGACTACCAGTCTGACCTTGACAACAGGTGTGTTTGAGGCCTGTACGAAATGGAGGGGGTGCGAGCATCATGAATATTCATTATGACGTCACCGGTTTACTGACTGTGGTATGGAGGTCACACTCAGGTCAGATTGTCTGGCCTGCAGGAGTTGGGCAGGGAAGAGAGGGGTTCTATACTCATAGCACATATACGTGATATCAAGGAGTCTGCCGGTAGCAGACAACTTGATAGATGAAGATGCGTTTACCCAGCATTAAAGGAACATTATTTATTATTAATACTATTTGTAAATTCAATATAAAAAAAAAGTTATGGCTTTGGTACCACACATTTTAGTAACTTCTAATAAGACCCCTATTAGCGTGATATTTAGGCCTATATTACAATGTGATGTTGAATATCAGCTTCCATCGATATGGTCTATAATACAAGAACATAAATTAGGCCTACTATTTGTGTTTTTAGCATAGACTTAGGTTGAAATCAAATCTACGTTCAGTTTAACTTGAATATAGCTCTTTTTAATATAGCCCGAACATAGGGACGCAGACGGTTAATATACGGCAATATAAATAGTTAAAACTATGTGTATGAGATTCGTACTATTACATATTCAGTGCCCCCGATTTATAAATTGGAAAAAAGGGGCCAAGGGGCCCATGATCGTCATCGTCTAAGACCAATGCCCATGGGGGGGGGGGGGGATTGGCCTTAGACGATGGGGCATGTGGCCCATTATTATTTCAAAAGGGGGGCATTTTCCCAACAACAAATAAAACACTTAAGGTTCATCCATATCACCTCATATTCCATATTAAACATTCATCAGGTGTTAATGTTGATAGAAATAGCAAATATTCAATTTATTGGCACACAAGAAGTAAAATCATTTAATAAACCATGTGGACATGAACCATATTGGTGGTTATGCTATTATCAAAACCCGAAGAAGCGTTTGCAAGTAGTTTACAAGTGTCATCACGTCACCACGCACTCACATGAGTAAATGTCACTTGTGTCAAACAATTGCGTCAACAATATCGAGTGTTATTGGAGTCAATCACATGGCTTGAGTGCTACTCCTTGTCTTCCTCGGGTCCTGTCGGATCTCTTCTTGGGGCAGCGCCATCAACTTCCTATGTTGTTGCCGCTAGGCCTACACCTATTCACCTTAAACCGCTAAGCGCGACTTTAGTTGCTTTAATCCGTTTATTAGCCATTTAAACATCAATATTTGTAAATTGCTTAGTCTTAAATTACAAATTAAACAAATACGAGTTGTTTTCTCTCACTTAAAGTTGTGGGTCAAGGTAGTAAGACACAACTCCGAGTGTGTGAAAATTTAAAGATTTAATTCAGCGTTTTAAGGGTTAATATATTACTATTATTAGTCACAATGAACACATTTTCTACAATATTTGCTGTACAAAATAAATTTGTAGGCCCATTATTATTCGTTATATATTGGTCCATTTTCTGAGAATTTTTTTGCTTTTGATTTTAATGGCACATATTGTCTAAGTCTATATAGACATCTACACCACGTTCAAGGTAGAGATTAACCTTTGAAAATACATTGATAAATGCGGATACAACAGGTGTGGCGAAGTTGTGACGAGGTTACTAGCCCCATGTGGCGAGGTTACCAAAGCAGTGGCGAGGTTACTCAGCCTTCTGTGGCGAGGTTACCAAATCTGTGGCGAGATTACCTGTTGCGAGGTTACCTTGTGGCGAGGTTACAGTCATGTTACAGTCCAATATTTCGTTGGAATCAGCAACATTTCAACTACATTTTTGTTTCAGTAGCTCGTTTTCTGCCATACTTCATTTAAATTTTATTGGTAAGCATATAGGCCTATGTTTTGGATCATGGGATGCCGAACCTTGACTCTGTTCTAACAACGCTGAATACTAATACTGAAACTAATACAGCGATACACAGCTCACAATTTGACAGTGTGGACCGTAATGGGCATCTATAGGCGGCACTTCCATGTCAAAAATAAGAAATACGGGAATTTCGTCTCTATATCTAGCCTAACTGGTAAATGCACAGCACAAAAAATATTAAAAAAACTTTTGCAGTTCAATTCTATGGACATGTTTACATCATATGGTCATATTCATAAGCCAAAATAGCATCACTGTTTTTTTATGATTTTAGCCTGAGCCAGTCCCTTTAAATCAGCAAGCAGGGCCTAGAACTTATCTTTAAGAATCCTACGGCCCACTAAAATTAACTTGTTGCGTCAAAAACAAAGATATTGCTCAAAGTGTGGGGCAGAGATAGAATGATGTCGAATGATGTCGGGCCAGTTTTATTTTCTGTGGGAATCCCGCAGTTAGGCATTTTCTTTATAAGTCAGGCACTGGGTATTCTTTACATCAGGCGCCAGAAACACCAGATAACACGATACATTGGCCCAATGCTGATGTAATGCTGGGCCACTGTCTGCGACGCTTGTCCAATATTATTCCAATCAAAACCCTTGATGGTCTAATCACTATATTTAATCATGAACATATATTTTATCTGAACACTTCTTAAAGACGTTATATTGGACATATTCATAAGGACTGGTGCACAGAAATGTCAACTGTTTCTCACACACAGCACCCATATTTCCCCTAAATAGGACACAAACTCAGGCAAAATAAACTTAATAAATAAAAATATATATTTCACCACACTTTGACCCTTTTTCATGTCAGATGGACGTAATGAAAGGGTTAACTTACCACATGATCGGGCATTGCAATAAATTACATTATTCGGTCATTTTTCACACCAGAAGTGTATAAATTATATCAATGTGCAATGCCTTTTACTGCCGAGTCCAAAAATCTATTATTAATAATACAAAATTTGCTATTTTTGGAGATAAATATCTTAGCCAAGACACAATTGTTATATTGCCTAACATAACACAGTTGTGTCAAGTGAGGCAAAGAGGGGTGGGAGAAGGTGACGAGCCCTCCCGCGACAGACTGCTGTCGTTCACAAACATTGACCCAATGTTGTTTTAATGTTGTGCCGACGTCAAAAATACAGCGGGCCAGCATTATAACAACATTGGGTCAATGCCTCGTGTTTGGTGGGTTGCGGTCACAGCTGATCAGCAAAGTCGAGTCATTGACACAATTTCAGCCTGATGGTGGCCCACCATTTACAACACTGGGCCGACATTAGCCCAGCATTGGCATACCAGTATATAGGCCTTAACAAGATAAACGTTCACCCAATGCTAGCTTACTGCTGGCCCGTCGTCTACGATCATGGCTCAGCTGTAAAACAGCATTGGCTAAAGGTCTCATTTTTGCAGGGAACACCGGCAACTCGATACCCTGACACAATGTTAGTTCAATGTTGGGAGAGTGTCATAGATGACGGCACAACATTTAACCAACATTGGGTCAGTGCAAGCCAAAAGGAGGCAGTGACATCAGCGGAAAGGAAGTATATACTTGATTTACAAGTGAGCAAATACGGCCTTTTGGCAGCGCTATGGCACGAAAAGGCGGGACGCCAGTTAAAAAGCAGTAAATGCCTAGTATACCAGGGAGCAGATATTGCCTTCTGACATTGCACAGACAGAACAGAAAGTAACGGAAGTTAACGACAGACGTTTGCGTAGAAAATCAACCTAAAAGTTTGTCGAGTCGACAAACAAAAAATTATATATTGCTTATGCGCAGTTTTATCGTTTTAGCGATAATTATGTTAAATTATGGAAATTTATGCAAATTAGATAAATTTATAAAATTTTTAAATCACTTAAAACGAAGTCGATGTAATAAAACCCTATAAATAAACACACAGTGTGTCGAAACGTCCAAAGCTGTGACGAAGTGACTTTTTTTTGGAGTGCTTCTGTGTCGAAGTGGCTCTTAACCCTGTGTCGAAATTGCACTGCGTCGAAATTACACTGTGTTGAAATGACTGGCACCCTAGCAGGCGGTCTGAAACCGAACACATTATGTTGAAGTAGTCACATTAGGCCTACTATCAAACACGATTGGCCAGTGGTATCCAAACAGTTTAAAATCATATTTATACAAATCGTATAACTTTGTTTGATCTGATAGAGTAATCGCATCATAATATTTTACCCACTCTGTGCTGTTATGTTCCCTTAAGACATATTCTAGCTTCGCTGAATTGGCAACCACGTTCATTCTCTTTGCTAAGCTTTCCTTTCTTTCTAAATTCCACGATAAGCTGGTTACATCATGGTAACGTATTGAGCACGGAGCACAAATCTCATAAAGTGTGCGCCAATAATAAGAGCTAGATGGAGAATGTAGTACAAACCCAATGAATTGTTTAAAGCTGAGTTTGAAATCCTCTCCATCACGCTTTTCAGCTTGGATTTGTAATAAAATAATATAGCTTCTGATGGCCTTGATGTGATCTAAGATTTTCTCTTGCTTAAAATGCTCCAGCTTGTTGTTGTGTTTGTAAATTGCGACAAGTCTCTCAAATGGGTGTCTAATCGTAAGTACTGTATGGTAATTCATCAATCGATAGTTAAATTCATCCATCCTTTCCTTCAAAGATGATTTGCTCTTCATGGTGAGTTTGCCCCGATCTACCTCGTAGGCATACCGCGCGGCTTCAGTACTTTTCAGCCAATCATCGGAGCCAGAATAAGGCAAGTCACACATAACAAACCGTGCGTTTTTGACATATTTAAAGGAGATAACGGCTTTCTTTTCAAGTTCTCCAGCGTAATTCAAGGTCCTGTTTAAACCTAGATCTTGACATCGCTGCCATAACTCTGCTGCAGTCTGCATTATTTTACTTTCATTTTTCGTTGATGCTACTTCTTTTCTCAGGCTCATGCAGTGAACCCCTGCCAATATACACAAAATATGGGGTTTCATATAATATGAAAAGTTGAGTCAACAATAACAATTCAATTAGTTATATTACTAATATAATTATTATCCAGGGTTCCCCACAGAAAAAAAAATCATCCGGTCGTTCTCACAAAAATCTTAACTTAGCGCGCGAGCAGCGTAATAATATGTTTACTGTTGCGCGCGCGTGCGCGATAAAAAAATCAAAGATTTTTTCATTAAGACACACAACAAAGTGTAGTAGTTAGTAGGCCTATCACTCACTGACCAACGCGGTGACACTTTGGTGAGTAACAACGTGTCGTGGTGACTGGCAACGCTAAGGAGTGTTGGCCCGTCAACGCTGTTATCACCCTCGAGTACTGCCAGCTCCACCAGCGTAGCGCCAATGCCGGCTCAGCGCTGTTAGCGTGACATGACACTGTGACATAACACTCACTTGCTGTCAGCTCTGCTTCCCAGCAAACACGAGACATCTACCTTATGTTGGTCCAATGCTGGGCCAGCGTCGTAGACGGTGGACCAACATTGGGTCGATGTCTCGTGTCTGCTGGGACATCTATGTTATTTAGCATACAGCACATGACGGGTGGCCAAGAGAGAAGGGGGGTTATGGGGGGGGGGGGGGGGTAGCACGTGTATGTGTACATTTTGTGTTCACTTTACACCGGCAATATACGCGCACACCAGTCTTACACGGACACGCTGATCGTTAAACCAACACAGTATGACACCAGAGGTATGACACTGGCGACAGGAATATTAGCTAATCTGCCAGCTGGATAACAGCCGGATGTGACCTATTACATGCTGGTCGGCATAAAATTCATCCGGTCGGGTTGCCGGCATTTCCGGCATTGTGGGGAACCCTGTATTATCCTACTATTTCTAGTCTAGCGAAATTGTTTATCCAAATTATGTTATATCGATATTTAAGCTTACGACACCATCGAATGCAATTTTTATTAAATTGATGGTATCATGATTTAACAGAACAAAACGTTATTGTGATCCATATGCACTAATAATCAGTGGCATCGCGCAGTTATCAAAAATGCAGAAATGGAGAAAATAATGTCAAATATAAAAATTAAATAAACAAAAAATTGATAAACATAAATTTTTCACCTTTTCCCTTTCCCAATTATTTCATTTTGTGCAATTATTAGTATAGCACAACAAATCAGCACGTATAGTACATTTTTATTATACAGATATTCATGTGTGTATGCCATACTCACCGCAGATTTTAAATAGCAGATGAAGACACGTAAACAGCAACACTGATGGCATTATAAGTTTATCGTGGTAGACACCAACCAGCATTTTAATATGGAATCTAAACACATTTGCAAATAAAACGTAATTAATCTCCACGTATTTCACAAGTTTTCCATTATTATAGTATGATTGTGGGACCTAAAATAACTGAACAAATACCATTTTGTACTGTTATCAAGCACTGTTTTTTGGGCATGATATAGACGTTTCCTTTAAATAGTGTTGATAACAGCCTTCTTTCTTATACATCGCTTTTCAATCTAAATTACAATGGCTGACTTTCAGAGATGATCAAACCACCACGAAAAAATTCAGATACGTCACTATCCCATCTATATTTTCTATAAGAGAATGTAAATAAATATAAAATACACACATGAATTGGCAAATGATGGTAACAGCACTAGTCTATACAAAAATAAAATATAGTTGTTGTTTTTAATTGTGAAAAACTTTATAGACATAATCCCGTTGACGGATTAATCAGTAATAATATAAAGATAAAATATACGACATCAAGCATAATTATAAAATAAAATTTCATTACTGTATTCCGAAAATGTCGTTGCGGTTAGTTTTTTAGTTAGTTTCTTAGAAGGGGGTCTGATCGGAGACCAATCTGGGCATATTAATTAACATGATTAGCATGGATGTAAATGATTGATGTGGTTCAAAAAATGACGCTACAGTTGTTACATCGCCGCCTCGGAGCTAAAGGATCCTATCTGACACTCGTTAGAGTGGCAGATAGGATCCTTTAGCTCCGAGGCGACGACATATTATGTGAGTTAAATAAGATTGTTTAAACATATTGTATTTCGGATGTTAGCTGTGATGTCAAGTAGAACGTATATTTAGATAACATGGCCATATTGAAGTTGATTGAAGTTGATTCTATTACAAAAATGGGAACCATATCTGATATTCAATCTCGCACATGCATGACATAATTGGACAGTGGGCTGTCTATCCTGCGAAATCCGATTAGCAGTTAACCCTAAAGTACATACAAGGCAAGGCTATTTGACAAGGCATTTGCCAAATGCAAAAAATCTAGCGTGGTCAAAATAATTATATTGTGTAAGATAAGCTTATGAAGTATAGCCACATGTTTGAATGTTAAAGAAATGTTGAAATGGCAAGGGATAAAAATCCGGAAATTTAAATCTAACTGTTAAGTGTAAAAAAAAATGTTTTCCGGGATAGTGGTGGTAGCCATATTTGATTTATGCACGAGCAAGACGACAATATAACAAAAGGGTGTCGACAAGAAGTCTATCCTGTGCAAATTCAGTTTGTTATGTAGTATTATATTTTTTCTCTGAAAAGACAAAAAATTTGTTTCGCAAAACTGCGATGGTCATAATGGTAGTCGTCTTGAATTTATGCTCTCAAGCAAAATATACTTCGAAAAGTTGTATTACACAAAAATTTCTACCGGAAAAAAGTATAAAAACATATATTTAAATGGTGGCGGTGGCGGCCATATTGTATATGTGTATGAATGAGACCTCAAAATGAAAGATTGGAAAAAAGACTATGCTAAATTTACTTATTTAACATTAACGTAATTAGCCTACGATGTGACTGTTAGCAAAATACGCTAAATTGTTGTTAGGCGAATAGTATTAGGTTTTAAAGGGGAAAAAATATGTCAAAGCTGAATTTTTCAGGAAACCTTCCAAATACCATTAGAAACAACATACAAAAACTCCCCGTGATTCCCGCTGGAGCCTTTCCCATTATTCAAGATGGCAGCCAAAATGTTTATACCCCCAAAATATTATGACAAAAAAGGTTTCTCAACGGTTTTCCATCCTACTGGACAATTTTATAGTGAATGACATAAAAAATCTATCAAACTGTAAACCCCTAAAAATGGATAAAAACTGGGTCATCTCCAAGATGGCCGCAATTGTCCGTGAAAATCGCTAAAACCATCCTATTTTGCCCACTATTGTCTATAATCCATGTTTTTAGGAGTTGGGAAACTCATAGGTTCAAATAACATTTAAGCAGTGTCAAAAATCTAAGACGGCGGTGGGGCTAGGGGGCAAAATCCATGGTCAATGTTGAAATATTCGAAAATATTTTTTTGCCAAATAAAGCTAAGCACATGTGTAATACCTCATTTTCATTGAATTTTGACTTGTAAATCCTTTGATGGTATTATGGCTGTGGTTGAAGGTTACCTTCAAGGTCAAAGGGTTAATTTTAAGGTCAAATTCCTGAAAATAATATTTGTAACAAATACAAATATCAACAAACATCATAATCCGATAATTATGTGATACATCTTTTTGAGGCGGTTTTAACGGGAGAATACATTTATGGTATTATTTTGGTGATTCAAGGACTTATTCAAGATCGAAAAGTAAATTCCAAGGTCAAAATGTAAAATGAAATGTTTTCTTTGAAGATTAAAGGTCTTCAATGGCAAGAACGTCAATTGTAAGGTCAAGTAAGAACAAGTGTAATACCTATTTTTCGTGTAAAAAGAAGTAACCGACCTAACCTATCCTACTGGAAGATCCATTCCTGGTATTATTTTAGTGACTCAACTTCATCTTCAAAGTGGAAATGTCAATTTCAAGGTCAAAGGAGCGAAAATATAAATCTAACAAATAAAATAACACAATGTAATCCCTTGTTGCAATTTTCTTTTGGCTAGAAAATCCTTTTCTGGTAATAGTTAGATCCAAAGTCTCATTCCAAAAAACATTTTACACAAATAAAAATAGAGTAAAGTGTAATCCATATCTTTGATGAGGTTTTTAAACTGCATTTCTTGTATTACAATGTTGATAGTTAAATGTCATATTTATGGATATCAAATTAATTAACTATTTTTGACTGAATAAAGTCTTCTTCAACGCCTCCCAAACGCACTCTAGCGCTTTCCCATTGTCATTTAACGCTTTCCCATTGCCATTTAACGCTTTATCGTCGCCCTGTACTGCCTCGTCCTCATCACTTTTTAACACATAACTTCACAATTTTTATGTCAAAATGTACTTTTTTCAAATAGGATTAGAATGAAACAGGCTTTGAGTCACGACATAGTCACATATATTATTTATTTTCAATTTCTGTTATGTTAAAGGTGATCTATCACCCCTTATATAGTATGAATAATTATGTTCTTATATGGGGTAATTGGCTATCATGTGACCCGTTGAGAGGGTTACATGATAGCCAATCACCCCATATAAGGAAACACTTGTGCCCCATCTTGTGGCAACTTTGATTTATTTGTCACAAAATTATTCATACTATATAAGGGGTGATAGATCACCTTTAATGATTAAAATAATACTTAAATTGTCACACATCATTATACCTTAAATTGTAAATAAATGATAGGCTTGACTATTTAGTGACTCAGAACCTGTTTCATTGTAATCCTTATGGCAATAAATGTACATGTAGACATTAAAATCATGAAGTTATGTTGATTACAAGCCGAGATATAGCGGTTTTAACATTTTGGCGGCCATCTTGGACGCCATCCTGAATGATGGGAAAGGCTCCAGCGGGAATCACGGGGAGTTTTAGTATATTGTTTCTAATGGTATGGGGAAGGTTTGCTGAAAAATTCAGCTTTGGCATATTTTTTTCACCTTCAGCATGATTACAGGTCTAATACTATTCGCCTATGTTGTGTTGTATATATTTGCTGAAAAAAACGTTTGTACGGTGTATATATATTTGCTAAAAAAAAACTTCTAGTAACTCTTCGAACCCCATGTGCAGATCATTGTCAAATGTAGATCATTGTCAAACATTCTATTACATGGAGTTTTGTTCCCGTGGTGCATAAACATTTTATTACGTGGTGTTTTGTTTTACTTCTTTGATTGAGTAACAGTTGTCGATTGAAGAAATACAACTTTTATATAAGATATGTTTCGCATTATTAACTGTAAAACTTTTTATTAAAAAGTGCAATATGGAGACGAAAATAAGTATCAACATGACTTTTCATATTCTCTTTATTGTATCCCCTACAAGTATATCAACAATAAGTTGACCGTATTATTTCTATTCTTACAAAAAATAAAATTAGTCCCTAAGGCGATCTCACGTTATATAGACCCCACTATGCGAAGGTTTTTTCTTGTACCGCTGTCTCGCGAAGCCCGAAAGAAATGGGCCGATTTTTTTTAACCCTTTCAAGCCTGAATTTACCATTGTCATCTTCATCCACTACAAGCCGCGAATTGCTGTCGCAATTCTCGACTTGTTGTGGATGAAGACGACTTGAAGTGGGTGAAAAAATTAAGAAAATTGCCATTTATTGGTAAAAGTTTTATTGATATTTTCATAAATATTTTCCTTCTAAACCCCTTTGTTTTAGCAAAATTAAGTCTGTTTTCAGGAATGTAAAATGAGGGCTTAAAGGGTTAGCTAAATCGCTGGTATACGGCGTTCGTACGGGCCAATGTGACCGAGGTATATGATATGCAAAACTAAAGTGATAGCCCAACAAACAGGATATCTCGAAAACCCCCTCGACCCCCTCGACCGACGACCCTCGTCCCACGATCCTCGACTTTAATTTTTTTATTGTTTTTTTTGGATAGACTAGTTTATTTATAAAATTCGGGAAACAATATCAGGTCAATGTTGGCTCACCGTCTGCGACGCTGGCCTAACATTGGCTAAACGCCTCCTGTATGGAGAGGCACGATACGCAATATATGTGGGCACTTGATTAGGCGTATGATAGATTACCATCTGAGTTAACGCTGGCCCAACAGTGTTCCAGTCCAATGATAGCTAAGCACAGCCAGCACTAAGCATTGAACCAATGTTGGATTTTTGCTGACCCAACTTCTGTAACGCTGGCCCACCGCTTGCGATGCCGGTGCCAAAGCGTGTGACTGAAAGAAGCTGGCGAGTGATATGCCGGGTGATATGCCTGGCAAGTGTTTTTTTGCGTACCAAAAAAACAAGAGGCATTCAATCCCATGCTTGGGTTAATATAGGCTACATAACAGTCAAAGTTAGACAAGCGTCCTAAACAGCGACTCAACATTAAAATGTGTTTGGCCAGCTGTAGGCCTACGTGTATTGATAAAACTATAATCGATGGCCACCCATTAAACAAGAGACATTAAACCAACGTCGGGTGGATGCTGGACCGGCGTAGCAGACGGTCAGCCAACATCACTTGATAGCCAGGTTAGCATCACAGTAGGCCTATATTATAATTTCCCGAATGTTATTATTATACAAAAGTTATAATTATATAAACAAAAAAAAACTGTTTTTAAAATTAAGTCGAGGGTCGAGGGTCGTGGGTCGATGGTCGAGGGCCGAGGGAGTCGAGGGGGTCGAGGGGGTTTTTGAGATACCCCAACGAACAGGATACACCGCTCAATTTTGGTTAAATGTTGTGCCAAAGTAGCAGAAAATAGTCCAATATTGAACCAGCATTGGGTCAGTGTATCGTGCTGACTGGGAGTCTTTTCAGAAATACAGATGCAAATATTTTGGATTTAAAACAGCTCCATTAGAGTACACAATAGGCCTATATAAATTACCTAATTTGAATTTTATTTTTCCTCTTTGATCAATGCCATGTACTTATTCTAAATAAAGGCCCATTGCCAGGGTTGTACAGGTAGTGCTACATTGTGCGGATATATTGCTATATGCAATTTAAAGATTTATGTAAGGCATGATAATTAAAGTGTCAAAATAACATTTTCAGACGATTTAATTTTGGAATATAAAGTTTGTATAATTGCCGGCGACACTAAACAACAAAATGTGTCTGATAATTGAAATAGAGACATAGTTGTGATTATTTCTTATTAAAAATATTTTGCAGAATTTTAATAA
The DNA here is from genome assembly GCA_964017125.1 of Flabesymbios commensalis. NCBI lineage: Eukaryota > Metazoa > Annelida > Polychaeta > Terebellida > Flabelligeridae > Flabesymbios > Flabesymbios commensalis. Next base: position 48,719,799 of record OZ024914.1, read on the forward strand.
GCTATATTATAGTTCCTTAAAATTCTGCAAAATAATATTTTTTAGCTGTTTTCTTTTTCCTCGTGTAGCCTATAGGCCTACACCTGGTCTCTTTTTCTAGATAAGCATTTCAAATTTTGCAGGCATTTGTATACATTTTATATTTTGAAATAAAAATGTTTAAAATTCTCCGTAAGTACGGTGATTAAAGTCTTACAATGACGTTTTTTGACCCTTGTATTTTTAGTTGATGCTTAGGGGGGGGGGGGGGGGGCCTAGGGTAGTGGTTAGCACCGCTGCCTTTCACGCCAGAGTTCGGGGTTCGGTTCCCGGTCTCGGCGGTTTAAAAGAAACAAAAAATGTTTCTTCCCCATCCACGTGTGAAAGGCAGTATTGCGGGGAGCCTCCGTGACCGAGAGGTAGCGTGCTCGGCCTCAGACCGCCAGGGCTCGAATTTCGAATCCTGTGTCTGGAGGACAGTGTCATCTCAATCATCTCACCATCCTCAGGAGGTTCTCTTGGCCCAGTTTAGCCTATATGTGCACAAAGGTGGCCTAGAGCCCGATTCATTTCATTTCATTTACACTCTGCTTCAAGCAATTTTTTTGAAAAACAAATCGTCTGAAAAGCTGGACCAAGCTGGGCTTAGTATTGTTCTGGAGGTTAACCCTTTAACTGCCGGTGCCGCATATATTCGGGTTTTAATTTTTTATTAGCACATCAATTACCACCTTTTAAACATGTTAAATATAAAATGTGACATCAATCAGCAATATTTGAAAACAGTTGACCTCCATTTTGTCAAATCTGAATAATTTTCACTCACTTGAAGTTGTGGATCGCGTCAGCGAGACACAACTTCAAGTGGGTGAAAATTCAGATTGAATAATTTGGCGGGTAAAGGGTTAAGGAGACGAGCGAAGTCAGGCTTCATAAATTTGAGCGGCGCCATTTACTGATGCCAAGCAAAGCGAGGCAAACTTTTTTCAATGGCCATTTAAATACTTATTTAGAACAAGTCCTTCATACAATAATATTTATTTAACGAAAATTCAGTCTCAAAATATTTATTTCAAAAATAATCAAGCCCCCCCCCCCCTTGGAGATTAAATGGTGGCTCCCTTAGATAATATCCAATAATGGGGAAGGAGAAATCTATGTTGCGGGGGGTGGGTGCAGCGATGTCGTCTTTCTAAAATGCTTTCAGAACACAGCTCCAGGCCTAATATGAAACTCGTAGTTTATATTTGATGAAAGCTTTTTATTGTCTATATCTATGATAAAAAGTGAGCATAATTAAGTAGACCTGGAGTTGTCATAATAATAAATTGTTGTTTTTGCTAAAAAGTGTCCCATGGCACCCGATAGGAATTGTTGAGAAACTAAAATTAATGTTGGCCTAATTATTACTAGCGTTCACATGATACACGTGTGTCTTAATGTCCGCCCGAGCACAATACTTATTCCACCAATGTTAACTTACGTTTATTCAACGTCTTTACAACGTAGTGTGCAAGAGGGTGGGGCAAGTGATTCGATGATAAAATCCCAGTAAACAAGTTGTTCAGACAATGTTGATTCAACGCTGGGCTAGCATCGTAGACGGTGGTCCAACGTTAAAACAACATTGGTTCAACGCCTTTTGTTTGCCGAGATACTTGGCCTCATCATAGAGGCAACATGTCTGATATAATCCAACTAAAATAATAATAATATTACTACTACTACTACTACTAATAATAATAATAATAATAATAATAATAATAATAATAATAATAATAATAATAATAATAATAATAATAATAATAATAATAATAATAATAATAATAATAATAATACACAACATGGCATAAAGTAACATCACATGAAATATAAAACTAGTTATTTTGTGCATACTCTAATAGTAAATTATGGTGCCCCACTTTAAATAGGGAGACAAATTCTGCATTTCTAATATCATTGGAAATTAAGGTCCATATGCTAATACCTAGGTATGACAGGGATTTAGAATATGCTCTTGGAAGTTACAATTTATTCTGAGCTGATGATCTGAGGCTATAACTTACACAATCTGTTACATTTATAATACATCTTGAATACATGAAGGTGTTCGGTCTGTTTTACTTTTATAAATCGGACAAGCTTGCTTATACTTGAATAATTCTTTAAATGGCAGCCAAATTTTTTCCCTTCACTTGACGATGGATGGATCAGCATCTAAAATTAGTCGGGTCGCTTTCTTTTGCAATCTCGTTATGGCATTTTTATTCTCTTTACACCCACTCCCCAAACTATGTAGCATATTCTATGATTATGTTTTATATGGTAATTGTAGAATAAAATTCGGGTTTTAAATGGAAGATAAGCCTTTAAGCGTATTACATGGAGAATTGAACGTTTAAAAGAGACACATTGTTTTACATGAGCAACTTGCTTTTTCCACGAAAGTGTACAGTCAATAAAAACGCACAAGAGTTTAACATTTTCAACTTCTCCCAATTCAGCGGGGGGAAATACATTTCTTTTTTTGAAACCTAAGAATGTCAGAGCGGTGGACGGACCCGCGACTTACCAAGCAGGAAGCTTTGACTACTGCACCAGCGCCTCCGCCCAGAAGAATGCAAATAGACCTGGTGGTCAGCTAGTTTGTCGTTTTAACCCTTTAACCGCAGGTGGCGCATATATTCGGGTTTTCATTTTTTATTAGTAGGGCCTGTAGGATCCCTACTTCGTTATTTTAATGTGGCAGTTGTCCCCATCCTCTCGGACGCGTGAGTCTGCGGACGACTGCCTCGTTTCGGTACTTTGGTGCCGGGCGCAGAGGGCCGAATCCCATGCGGCCTTGGTACTTTTCCCGCACTTCAGATATTGCACTCAGCGACTGCGGACGTGCCGCGGGTCGCTCACTCTGAGTCAAGTTAGACGTGTCGTGCGCGGGGTTGTACGTTGCTGTTATCAAATGTCTAGACAAATAAACATGATAACCGGAAGACGAGTTTTGTGAATTACTCAGAACCGTCTATTCGACGGGGAGACGAAGTTTACGATATGATGGAGAATGTCAGGCAGTTTCTCTCGTTCACCCTTACAAGCCCATACTGGAGACACTAACGACCACATACTGGTACCTCCGGCTTGAGGGACAACCTAATATTCCCATAGGCCTACATTAGGTACCACATTTTTAATATGTTAAAGATAAAATGTGACATCAACCAGCACGATTTGCAAACAGTTGACCTCCATTTTGTCAAATCTGAATAATTGTCACTCACTTGAAGTTGTGGATCGCGTCAGCGAGACACAAGTTCAAGTGGGCGAAAATTCAAATTGAATAATTTGGCGGTTAAAGGGTTAAGTTGAACCTCAAATTGATCACAACAATTGATCAAATTGATCACAATTGATCAATAGAGTACATAACAATTGACCCAACAACAATTTATTTCTACCGTGTAGTGAAGGTCTAAATTAGGCCTATAATCTTGTAGTGTACAGAGGTAGGCCCCTAGTGTTAAAACATTAATTGGTAGGCCTATAGGCTATATCCGATGTCAGTAGGCCTTTATGATGAAATAATCAACCCATATCATTGGAAATCTTCAATTTTAGCACATAGATAACGATATTCCTGTGAGAACTAGGATTGCGTTAAAGGGACTGGTCCAGGCTAAAATCATTTAAAAATCGGTGATTTTATTTTGGCTTTTTAATATGACCATATGATGTAAACATGTCCATAGACTAGAACTGCAAAAGTTTTTTAATTTTTCTGCTGCGCATTCACCAGTTAGACTAGATATAGAGACGAAATTCCCGTATTTCTAATTTTTGACATGGTTGTCAATAATTAGCAATCAGGAATTTCGTCTCTATGTCTAGCCTAACTGGTGAATGCGCGGGACAAAAAATAAACAACTTTTGCAGTTCTAGTCTATGGACATGTTTACATCATATGGTCATATTAAATAGCCAAAATAAAATCACAGATTTTTTGATGACTTTAGCCTGGGCGTAAATGTCCAAACTTTAAAAATGTAGAAATATGCTACTAATTAGCCATGCAAATCTCATTCCCAGTAAAATAGTGTTACATACCGTTGTCACCATGGTCACCTGTCTTGTAAGTGGTATTGTAGCCAACCCAGTTGTATAAGAACACAATCACTCAGGACTGATGTCATGCATGTAGTTTAGACTCGCAGAAAAGGCTAGTTAGGGGAACCACCATTCATCCTCCAGGGGGAGGGGGGCTGGAGTTTTTGCCGCGGACAAATTATTTATTTCAAAACTACTCCAGCCCCCCCCCCCCCCTGGAGATCGGGTGGTGACCCCCTCCCCCTTAGGAGAATGTGGGGCATATACTTATTACTGTCAGATACACTTTGTCCGTCGCAGCAGACTCGTCGACGCACGTGTATATCCAAACAAACACGAGACGTTGGCCTAATGTTGAAATAATGTTGGGCAGACGGCGGGCCAACATTATTTCAGAGTTGGACTGATGTTTCGTGTTTGTTGGGATGGGCCGTTACCTGTCTACTTTAACAGAGCATTGAGTTGTCAAAGTACTTGTATCCGTCCATGCGTGTAGATGGCATCAGTGATTTGCACCCACTCATTATACGAAGACAATTATTAATAAGTGACTCCAGCTGATAAAATGTGCAAATTTTAGAATTCATAGCCTACTGCAGGCCCCATGTATTGTAAAGTTCTGCTTCCTGGCGAATCGACAATCAAATATCATAATTATCACGTGACAGAATAGGAAAATATCCTACTACGTCTCTAAACAATATAGGTTATTTAGAAGGAACTCTACAGCACTATCACCATGCAACCCCAGGGGAACCCTTGCAGGGTTCTCCTGGGGTTGCATGGTAATAGTACTGAATGGTTCTTTTTGAAGAACCTATATTGTTTAGAGTGTATACGTCTCTTGAAAGACAGACACGATGCTTACAATGCTTATTATTTAAATTTTTTGTCATCTTTAATTTTATGTCATTTCGAATATTCTTGCTCATCATGGTAGTAGTTTTTTTTAGTAGTAGTAGTATTTTATTTTTGTCTCAGCCAATATACATAAAACAATACATTAATATTTCAGATAAAACATTGGCCACTCAAATTGAGTTATGAGAGACATGTTACAAACATCCCTCTTTTTCTAAAATGGTAAAATACCACAGCTTTGCATATACATGTAAATACTTAAAATATTTTTTACATAATTTACACAAATAAATTATTTAAAAACACATAAAATTATACAAGTTATTGCAATCATAATTTACACAAATAAATTAGTTAAAACAGATGAGAGCATACTATAATCATGATAATTGTACTTTATTCGGTGAATACAGTACATTATGGTAAAAAAAAAATTTTTTTTTAAATAATTATTTTGGTGACCATTATTGGTACCGAAAGATAATCAGAGTATATTCTCATTTAATTATTTTTTTTCGTCTGAGGTTTGAAATAGAATTTAGGGTCTTGGTGGTGAATTTTACTGTATTTGTATTACTCATAATAAAGCATAATTTGCATCGAAAGACATTTCATAAAAATCGTTGTTAATCTAAAATGTTTTTATAAATAGCTGTCGTCTCAGGTCTTCATACACGGGGCAACTTAAAATTACATGTTTTTCTGACTCAACCTCTGTTTGGCACACTAGGCATATATACGTTGGTCTGCGGGAATATAACCATGTTTGAAACGACCTGTGTCTATCCTAATGGGGGCTACACCCGCTCGAAAACGAGCTAAAGCACTACGGTAATATTTAGGCATTAAAATAAGTACATAAGGTTCAACCTCAAAAGCATCTTTGAATTTTCGGTACGTCCTAAGTTTATTATTACCAGGGCCCCTGCGAGCAGATACTCGGTTTAATTCATTTTTCCATTTATTAGTACAATACTCAAAAAGTTTCATGTCAACTTCACTAAGAAATACTCTTTTATTAAGATTGACCTCGGTATTAGGCTCCGGCACTTGCATATTTATTTGTTTAAAAAACCGTTGTATGTGAAATATAGCATTTTTACACTTTGACTTTTATTTCCTGACCAGGTATAGTGCTTTGTCTAAGACGTATCAACCAAAATTATAAAACATGCAAAAAAGCCATCCGTTTAGTTCTACATCGCCTTCTCAAGAGGGTATTTAAACTGGCTCCTCGTTAACGATCATGCTAAATAACATGCACATAATCGTTCATGGAAATGCACCATATAGCTCTATGTGAGGACATTTCCATGCCAGACGATTTGAACAAGTGTACGAGGTTTATTGTGATGTCTGCAGTCACCCTCCCTCTTATCTTCTATTAAATTATATATAATTAGAATACTAGCTCATGTGGTGTTAGCTAATCAGCCCTGTTACAGTCAGATAATCGATTCACGAAGGAAAAACACACGCGTCATGGGATTCAAGATGAGAAACATTTGTTTTTTGTCTGCGTAATATATAATAGCCTAGCTTTGATACAGGTCAGTGTACGTAATATATGGCTATGCATGTAATGTACAAATCATAATTACAGATTATGCTTGTCAAATCATTTGCTGTGAAGTGCATTTGGTGTGTCACTAGCTTGTTTAAAATTGTGGGGAATTCATTACAACCACAACTCAATACGGACATAAGTTTTCACTATATTTTACATTGGCGTTGTAAACATTCCACCAAAGGCCAGTATTATTTACCCAGATACACTTATATTTCACAAATAATCTATTTGATAGTTGCCATAAAACAATAAAATTATAAGCAGTTCTCTCACCTTTTTGTGAGTGCCTCGTCGTGCAGTGTAGCGATATTAGGACACGCGTCAAGGAGAAAGAACAACATTCAATGGATTCGTAGATCCGAATGTACGAGGCGCGCAGCGCCGAGTCCATTCGGATCTACGAATCTATCGACTTAAAATACACAGAATATACATACGTATACATACATACGTTCCAAGATTTTATATAGAAAAAATCCATTGTCAGCATGGTAAACTACGAAACATTGGCCATGCAATTTCATTGTTAAACCTCTATATTATTTGTATTGTGTCCGACAGGGCCAGTATTACAAATAACAGTAGATTCGTAGATCGAATCTACTGTTTTAACATGTTTAACAATAGACTGACGTCACATGTGTATTAATTATATATATAGCTTCCATGTTGGTGCCAATCTATTTTGCAATTTTCAAACAATTTCTTATCGTTATTGGGATATGTATTGAACTCTGTAAGAGCTACATTATTCATTGACAGTTCTTATTCGAGTGTACAAGCCTCTGTTGACGAAAACTCTCAGTTTAAAATATATATGAAAATTATCCATACGTTTGATGTTTATTTGAGATGTACAAATGCGCATGTGATGCATTGGTACACATTTTTTACTCTATTCTATACCAATTAATTACCAATTAAATGACGGATGAGGATTAGCTCTTTCTGTCTCATGATATCTTATACGTACCCTACTGCCGTCAATTCGTTAGAGAGCAGACTACTATATTTGGGCTGATACATTGCAATTGTTTTTGTTAATTTTGTTGATTATTATTGTAATTTTGTTAATGAATCGATTGAATACACTTACTGTCTGACTTAGAATACATGTAGGCCTACTGCATACAGAATCTGACGACTATAGACGACCAAGACCTGGTCGATCAACGTCTTGAGTTTGCTGGGGATGTGTTAGATTCAAGACGTTGATCGTCCAGGTCTGGGTTTAATAAATCAATCAATCAATCAATCAATCAATCAATCAATCAATCAATCAATCAATCAATCAATCAATCAATCAATCCATAAATCAATTAATCAATCAATCAATCAATCAATCAATCAATCAATCAATCAATCAATCAATCAATCAATCAATCAATCAATCAATCAATCAATCAATCAATCAATCAATCAATCAATCAATCAATCAATCAATCAATCAATCAATCAATCAATCAATCAATCAATCAATCGATTAATCGATTAATCGATTAATCAATCAATCAATCAATCAATCAATTAATCAATCAATCAATCAATCAATCAGTCAATCAATCAATCAATCAATCAATCAATCAATCAATCAATCAATCAATCAATCAACAAATCAATCAATCAATCAATCAATCAATCAATCAATCAATCAATCAATCAATCAATCAATCAATCAATCAATCAATCAATCAATCAATCAATCAATCAATCAATCAATCAATCAATCAATCAATCAATCAATCAATCAATTAATCAATCAATCAATCGAGTGTAAACGCGATACTAGAAAACGCGACACGTTGACCCAATGTTGGGCTAATGTTGGCTCAGCGTCGTAGCCTGTCAGTCAAATTAGACCAGCCTTGGGTCGACGTGTCGCGTTTGCTGGGTAAACTTACCCAATGGTGTGGTAATGTTGGTCCACCCCCTGCGACGTTCACCAAGCTTTGGTTTGGAGTACAGCTTCAATCTTAAATTGAAGTGAAACCCAGCAAACACGAGACGTTGACACGATGTTGGGTTGAGGTTGGGAAAACCAGTTCAAGATGTAAGGCCCTGTTCGATTTGTACCGATATCAAACTGGTTTACCAATCCAGAGCGTTTGATTCGCACCAGATCAGTCCAAACCAGAACCGGATTGACCAAACCATCAACACTGATCAAACCTGCCAACATGCACTGTGACTTGACTCGATATCCCAAGCGATTTAATTGTATATGTCTCCTCTCTGCACACAGAGGTGGGGACATATTGCTCTACCCCTGTCCGCTCAGTCTGTGCTGTGAGTCTCCCATTCATTTCTCTCTAGCGATATCTATCGTGCAGGCGGTCAAGCACGAGACGTTGATCCGATGCTGGGCTAATGTTGGCCCACCGTCTACGACGCTGACCCAACATTAGCCCAGTATTGGGTTACCGTGTCGTGTTTGGCGCCACGCTGAATGTGGGCCAGCGTTATAGATGACAGGCCAACAATAAACCAGCTTTGGTTCAAAGCTTCAAGCCCGTACCGCTAAATACTGACTAGGATTAAATGGATACTAGCCAGCACCGGCGACGCTGGCCCAACATTTAACAGACATCGGGTCAGTTTTGGCTTGTAATCGCTGCCAGCAGTAAGCGATGCCAGACCAGCTGCTGTTCCCAGTATAATTTGTATAACTTTTGTACAACGTCGGCTCAATGTCTTCGACGTTGGTCCAACATTGTACAAATGTTATACACATATTTTGTGTTTACTAGGTTGAACGCAGCCCAGCAAACACGAGACATTGAGCAAGTGTTGGTTTGATACTGAGCTAGCGTCGCAGACGATGGGCCAGCATTGGACAAGCATTGGGTCAACGTCGTGTTTGCTGGGAGTTTTGACAAGTGTTTCGCACCAAAACAGAATAATATATTCCACTTAATACATAGTCTTTTGTCCAAAGGAGCTTTTTATTTACATTAATTACAAAAGCAATTGACACTACATCTATTAGCTATCAACCTTTATGGTTATGCTGCTGGAGGGGAAACATCTCCAGTTTTTTGTTCACAAAAAACTAGACCCTTCTAGTTTCAAAAGGAACCGACTGAAACGTTCAGGTATCACATCACACAATGTAAGAACTGTCTCGCAGGGAATCATGCTGTAGTTCTAGTGATAAGTGTAGCCATTGTTCAGTGTTTTTCATATGACAGACTCTGTGTGCGATACAGGTTGAACCATGCTGGTCACGTCAAGTTCGGACTACTTTTGTATAGCTACTCGGTGAAAACAGTGTTATATAAATCCCTCTCCCCAATATTTCATTGTGCTAGCTTGCTACGTAGTGAAAATATTGCAGGTCAAGGCTATTGAGTTTCACATAATTGCACTCCTTATACCCCAGTCACACATACGCGACGCACAGCCCACGCCTTGAGTGAGCAGGCGTCGTTGTGCGTCCATGAGTTTTGTCAGGATATGAGAAGAGCCAGCGAGTTTAAGACGAATATACAACGTGTTATAAATAAAACAGGTGTATGAATCAGCGAATAGACAGCGTTTCGCCACCGCGTTGCGCGTTGACAAAGTTACCGAGTACATCGCACATCGCCAGCCACACAAAAGACAAATGAGTCAGAAAGCATTTAGCACGCCACATATACGTTACATGCTCGCTGGACATGCGCTAGGAACACGTTGAGTGGGCGCTATATGCGCGCTCAGTGCCGGCATTTTTGAGTTTTTTTCGAGGTGTAGCCTGCTCAGTTACACATAGTCGACGCACGACCCGCGCACTGAAAATTGATTATTTTTTGCCAGAGCGTCGGCCGTACATCGGTCGTGCGTCAGCACTCGCTACTGGTTTGTGGAGCGCGCTGCAATAGCGCTACGCATATTTTTGTGCGCACAGTAGAGGAAGTTGGGTGTGTTCAAAATATTCAAAATATTGAACGCAGGACGCAGGGCAGTCGCGGGCAACGCGCCTGCCCTGCACTGAATGAGCGCTCGAAGTAGGCGCTGGGTACCCGTCAGCGGCTCGCCCAGCGCTCGAGCAACAGGCTGCGACTATGTCATTTCAGCAGCTTAACCCTTGGAGCTTTGAAGAACGACATTTTATTTTTAATCATTAAAGGTGGAGTTTCACTCGATACACGGCTTTAAGTGCAGAATTCCAAACATATAATGTGATCATAAATTTAGGACACATTTTTTCTTTAAAAAATGGTTACATAAGTACAAAACAAACTGATAAAAATTACTATAATCGTCGACATTAGCATTCTAGGGTTTAATACGCACTGTATGCGTCCAACGCGTTAGTAAAAGTTTGCGACGTTTTTCACACTCAAAATGTTATTTTTTTATTTTGTCATGCGTGGACTGTGCGTCGTTTATGTCTGACAGGGCCAAACCTCGGTCAACGAAAACCCCACGAAAACACAACGAATAATTGAGCGTGTGCTCTACTTGTGCCTAACGTTAGACTGGCGCTGGTCTGACGTTCTTCTGGCGTCCACATTTACACGTGGACAATCGCTCACATTTTTGAACATGCAGAAAATGTTGACGCACACAATAAATGAATAACGTTCACCTGACGTTCTCGTCGAATCATCAACGAATTCTAAAGCACGCCCAGCAAATCGCAACGCACTGACCAAAATTCTTAATTTTTTGTGCGCTGGACGTGCGTGATGGTATGTGTGACTGGGCCTTAATCAAAGGAGAACAAGAAACGTTAGGCCAAACTAGTTCTATATTAGCTTGTCTATACAACGCGCGCATACAATTGACCCAATGGGGCTAGATGATATATGGTACCTTAGTATTGGATGTAACGTAGCACGACGATGAAAAAATACGTCAAATGTTAAATACCTTTCTAATTCATGTTTGTAATCCTCGTTGATACTTTACCCCATACGCAACGTTGTTTCCAGTGGTTTGAACAAAAGCTAGACAGATCAACTGAACAGCCTGAAATAAAAAAAAATCATGACCAAATAGTGGATGAGTTCGAGGCAAAGTGCGACCTAAAGCCCTTGTCCACTCCAACGCCTGTTTAGTTTATATAATAGGTCCTATATGTAGGGGGGGGGGGGGGGCACCATTCAATCTCTAGGGGGCAAAGGGGAGGGGGGAAAGTAATTTTAAAGATTTTTTTTAAAATTGAATTTTCATGAAATAATTGTCTGAAGGACATGTTGTAAATTAATATTCATTAGCCCTTAAAATACTAAGCCTAGTTTGGGAATCAAAATTGTAGACAGAAAAAATGTCTAGGAAAGTGAAATAAATATTTTTCTTGAGGCAGAATGTGAAATAAATAAAGTATTGCAGACGTCCAGTTCGAAAACTGCAGCACCCCCCCCCCCCCCACTAGTAATAAAATGGTGGCCCTCTAACCAGATGTGTTTATCCTTACTATCTCTCTAACGAACGCTATGCTTTCTGGGTATATCATTATGCCGTTAATAGTTCACATTGGACGACTACTAGGCTTACTCTTCAACCGCCAAATTATTAATTAGGAATTTTCACCCACTTGAAGTTGTGGATCGCTGACGCGATCCACAACTTCAAGTGAGTGAAAATTATTCAGGTATGACAAAATAGAGGTCCAGTATTTTCAAATCGTGCTGTTTGATGTCACGTTTCATCTTCAACATGTTTAGAAGGTGGCACTTGATGTGCTAATCAGGATGGAAAACCGAGTAATCGGGACCGGCTGTTAAAGGGATAAATAGATGTTAAATATAATAAATATCAGCTGACACTATCTACTGTGACTTCGTAAGATATAGGCCTACTAATAGTGACTGTCAATAAATATCAACCAGAATTAAACAAAATCATAACATACAATGTCACAGACAATGGTCAATTTAATTGTAATTAAAATTCGACCCATAGCCGGTTACATTGATTTGACGTCATTCACACAAATACGTCCATGGGTCACTGATGGATTTGATATTATATTGAGCCATAGTACAGTGAACACTGCTCTACAAAGCCAAAAGGCAGTATCTGCTCACTTGTGAAGTAATCAGATACTGCCGTTTGGCTTTGCACGGCAGAACAATATACGGTGTTGTTTAAGATAACATAAACATATTCCCTGAGCACAATGTTTATTTAACAATGTTATATGTACCCAGAAAACATGACGCATTGGCCCAATGTTGAGGCCAATGTTCGCTCGCCGTCTACGACGTCGGCCCAACATTGGCCCAACATCGGGCCAATGCCTCATGTTCGCTGGGATTGCTAAAGAGGTCTGACAAAAGGTACTGTGTCTGTTTTCTGTCCGAGTCAATTAATCTTAAAACAAAGCATGATATCTGCTGCGTTGATGAGTATCCGCAGCTTAAGGCTATACAAGCAAACTTACATGTGTACATGTGTACACCTCAGGCTACAAAATAAATCAAATAATGTTAAATAATGTTATTACAATTCATTGAAACATAAACATGATAAATAATCATGGGATTTTTAACATTTATGACGTACGTATACAGTGTAGCAACTGTTTAATATTAACCCTTTGCTGCCAAACAGCTTAGAATGTCTAGTAGTTAATCTGTTTAGCTTATAAGAAAAGTCATTGCAGACTTATTTGTCAAATGATAGAATATATGTACATATATAGGCCTATACAAGATGGGTAATTTGCTAAAATAACACGACAATTTACAGAATTAAATTACGGAATATACAGATATACAGAATTAAAATCATGTTAAAATGCATATCAATGGTCGATCTCGATGTTTTGATTTAGGCGAGCATAGTTTTATCATGGTTTTAAAAAAAACTAAGGCTATTCCCAGTCGAGTATGTTTGTTTTCTAAAGTGTCATATTTTATTGCATTATCCGCCAAAAAATATAGGGCATTATATTACACTCCTTGTCAATTACTAAAATCTAGCCAAGTGAATTTGAAATAATTATGGGGATTGAGAATGACTCCAACTGAATTGTTCTTTGTTTTCGTACATTTTCATGATTATTATTTGTGCGGTTGCCGTTATCCCATTAATTTGAAGAGTAACGTTATGTCACACTGTAAATATACACGTGCGCCAAGGAAAGAATATCTGCAGCAGCGAACCCGGTATCTCCGGGCTCTGTGTCGACCACGCTACCATTGAACTATTCTGGCGCTATGCTTCAAGCTATAAGGGTTAGGTCCCTTAGACACACGATGATGATGATGATGATGATGATGATGATGATGATGATGATGATGATGATGATGATGATGATGATGATGATGATGATGATGATGATGATGATGATGATGATGATGATGATGATGATGATGATGATGATGATGATGATGATGATGATGATGATGATGATGATGATGATGATGATGATGATGATGATGATGATGATGATGATGATGATGATGATGATGATGATGATGATGATGATGATGATGATGATGATGATGATGATGATGATGATGATGATGATGATGATAATGATGATGATGATGATGATGATGATGATCGCACAGTCATTAAAAAGTTTTGGACATGTTTCGGACCTAGGGGTCGAGATCGCTTTCAGTCACCGCCATGTTGAAAAACGTTGAATTTTTCGGATAAAGCAAATACATCAATCCACGGCCTCGGAGAGGACGACACGGCTAGGCTCAATATTGCTGCTCAGCTAGACACCTGGTGACCTAGCAAACACAAAACATTTGTATAACATTTGTTCAGCGTGGGCCGAACGTCTGCGACGTTGGGCCCACGTTGTATAAATGTTATGCAGATGTTTTGTGTTTGCTGGGAGGTAATCACAGATTAATTTGGTGTTAAGTATGCATATCACTATAAGAATCCATGTGTAACGTATTCTGTTATCTTAAAAAAATACATAACACAGGATTAGGGTCAAGGCATATTGCATAAATATGTTATCTACCTATGTTAGACAACATATCTATCATATAGCAAAGAACATTGATTGATTTTATATTTCTTTGCGGAGAAAAACAACTAACTAACTAACTCAATGGTATCATGTTTTTTTTGACAGAGACAGGTTACTCTTTACAATTAATACAATCTTTACCATATTATGTTCTTCAAATACAATCTATTCATCTTCACAAAACTGCACCCACACATGAACAGTGATATGTCAACGATTAACCCTTTGCCTGCTAATCACGACAATAGTCGTTTTAATCCGGCTTATCAGCCGATTAAATCACTGTTAATATTGGGAATTACATGACTCTTTATACATCACGATTTGTAAATGTTTGGTCGCAAATTAAACAAATATGTGTAATTTTCAACCACTTGAGGCTGTGGGTCGCGGTAGCGACACACAACCTCAAGTGGTTGAAAATTTAAATAAATTATTTGGAGTAAACTGGTGACATGCCAAAATGCCATTTTTCTGAAATTCCTGTGAAAAACAGAAACATAAAGGACAAACACTATTAAATTGGAAATCGTGTGTAAAATTCAGTGTGATTTTATTGTCTGAAAGTGAAATTGGATTATTTACACAATGCCATAATATATTTACAGGCGTGAAAACGGAAGAGATATCTAACGTTACACTTCATATGTTTGTTTGATTATTATACTGATCAGTGTTCTTATAATTCGTAGAATGACAACTAACATTAGATTGAATAAATACCTACCCCCCCCCCCTACTTTAGATATACTCAGACATTATAACATTCAACCTTTTAGGCGTTTTTATTTCAAATGATATTATGGAAATTTTTGGTTAAATAAAATGTATTATTTTTTTACATGGATCTTTGTTTTTACACAGTAGGCAAATTAAGGTTTCTCCAGTCGATAAATATGCCTTCAAAAACCTTCAGATCGCAGGAAAACACCCCCCCCCCCCAAAAAAAAAAAAAAAAAAAAAAATTACGCCCCCCCCCCGTTCCAATGATCCTGGGCACGCCACACGCCCAGATATTTCCAAAGAAAGGGAGGACGAAGGGCAGCTGCATTATATTCGGTTGTTAATTGATATTGTAATCGATCATTTGTTATATTTTTTATATTTTAAAACAATGGGGAACATTTTGTTGAAAATAAAAAAAATATTTAAGTGTAAAGATGCTTAACATTATTTTGTGTATATCGCGGCCAAATAAAACCGTTTATTTAAAAAAATGAGAGGTGAAGGTAATAGCATCATATTCAGTCTGTTTTGTTATATCTATACACTTTTTCTTATTTTTGTCTTATAATAACCATATGGCATGGGGAGTTTTTTTTTACAGTATACTGGGACATTATTTAATTGTTATTGTGAAATTACAGATGATTTGAATATCTCTGAAAAGGGCGAAATTTGGAAGTGTCATAAAAAAATGAAAAATGTATTACTAAATTTCGGTTTAATGCTTATCAATACGTTTTTGTAATAGTGGTTATTCCATATTTCAGTCAGTTGTGATATATTATGATGACACACAGTGAGAAACATTGAATAATATATTCTTTCAAAATTATGATTTTCGTCTTTTTTTCGCAAAAACTGAAAAGCTTTGGGTTAAGGGTAATTACATCCTGTCAGAAATGCATGCATTTCTGATCATATTCAGTCGGTTTTATTATATGTGATTAACACAAAATATATTTTCTTATAACATTATTGCATGAGGAGTTTTCTGAAGTTTAGTAAGACATTAATTGATGTTTATTGTAAAATTACAGATGATTTGAACATTTCAAGAAATGGCGAAATATAGCATTTTTCATACAAAAATTAAGGATATGGTACTTGGCGGTTTAACGCTTATCAATACATTTGTAGGGTCTTCATTATACATTTCATTCAGTTGTACTATATTACGATGACTTACGGGGATAAAATATGAATTAAAATATATATTATATATATTTTTGGAAAACATAAGTTTTGCCTTTTTAGTCACGAGAACTGAAAAACCGGGGCGGGGGGGGGGGGGGTAAGGGTTATTGTATCATATTCAGTGGGTTTTTTATTATATGAATATTATTCCAGTGGCAGGACCCCATTTTATAGAAAACCTTGTTATTCCCCCCTAAAATCATTTCTTTGCATTTTTCTTTAGTTTATATATAGTAGTACCCCAATCCGGTGGGTGTAGACTTCAAAATGGCTTGGCTTTTTAAAAATTCAAGATGGCCGCCAAATTTAAAGAAATGATGTAACTTCCTAGCAAATTCACTTAGGGAGATAATTTTTTTGTCTAAACATATGTTTTCAGGGTCAAGAAATCTATTTGTCCTATCAAATGTATATCTTAGGATATATAATTGCATAAAATTCAAGGAGGCCACCAAAATTACTGATAAAATGGCGACGAAAGCTTATACAGAAACGCATACTTTAAAAAGATGTAAAATCACATTAACGAAAATATCTAAATCAAATTTTGTGAAGCTCAGTCTTATATTAAAGTAGGTGGGCCGTCATTATTTGGTTGGGTAAACATTGTGGGCCAACCCGCATGCCCAGCATGGTCAACGTCCAAGGAAAGGGAGTCGCCGCAATGTAAATATTATGCAAAGCTATCCAACTGCTTTGAATATTATGCTATTTTAAACGTAGCTATCGACACTTCTTATGGCTGAATAGGGCATGATAAAGAGGAATAAAGACATGGTATGACATAATAAGTAGAGAAGGTCATGCTTCAGAAGGGGTAATAGGTGATACCCAAAATAAACAAACAATGGGTACTTGGATCAATAACTTCAGGGATGTTGCACAAACATTCACGAATGACTTGCGAGCAATGTTTGGGGCATGTGTGTCACCCCCGTATCACCAGGGAAAAAATTGTCCCAGAAAAATTGTGTATCAGTTTAGCAGCCTTGCATGTGCTAAACTACTATTCTCCATGCGAAAAAAATGACTACACCAACATATTATTGTGTAGCATTTGCCCAAAATTGTGTAGCAAACTGCTCCGCTACACCAGACAAATTATTCCCTGTATCACACATCGTGACATGCAAGGAGCAGGATAAATCTCACATACAGGTAGATACTGCTGATGGAACTTCAATATTCAGAACCCTTGAGTCATGATCTAAACCTTTACTTTATATTTTTTGGCCTACTTGGATGGTTACTAGAAGTAGTACTTTTCACCCCCACCAGGGTAGGGTAATTAGGGATCGCTTCCTTATGTTACATGTTGTACGGGATGGTATGGAAGCACTAATCTACAGCGCTTATACAAGGGAAGCTGCAGCCTCCATGTGTCTGGCTATATTCTTCGGGAGGATTGCCAGTGGCGTACCCTTGTTACGCCGCTCAACAGCGGTGCCGCATCAGTGCAGGCACAGTTGTTGGTCGCCGTAAGGCCTTAGACTACCTACAATAGAGGGTTTGATACTATGTCTCTCACGTGGGATGAATGAAGTCGCCCTCAGCTATTGCTACTCTGGGAACTATCCGAAGCAAGGATAGCAAAGCTGTGTAAAAGTCCACAGTGTTTTAGCATTAAAATAATTGCATAGCGAAACCCAAATCCCTGACCATCTGGCCATGTCCGGGGGTACATCCCCTAGACGTACCCAGAACCTCTTGTCGGGCGAGTAGGAGGACACATTCTCATTAACCCACTATGCCCTATCACCCCACTCTCGTGTGATCAACTTTACATCATTCATCTCATCAATGGACTGCACTGTTTTTATAGTATTGCAATATCAATAAAAGATAATTAGTGCTGAAAAGTGACGATAAGTAATATTCTACTTCTATAACTGGAGAGGTATATAGCACAGAATAATGTAAATGCAGAATGTGCATTCGATATAAAGAATGGACAAATACAGCACTTTAAGAGTACGTGGCCTGAAGGTTTTTATACTATATTGTCTAATTGAGTTGTGATATTTGCTTCTCGTAAAACATATATTCCATTATAATAACATAAAGTTTTAGATCAAGAGCAATATATGATAGAGTGATAGGTGTTTTGGTCAGCAATAGAGACCTGGATTTACTAGATGTTCTCTCTACTGAGCTCGCCGCCTATCCGCCATCAATGACAGGAACAGGGACTCCTCCACTATAGCCAGATAGTAACACGCGGGTGAAGTGGTGGTTCTCCTTCTGGTATTATTGTCGACGTATCAGCGGTGTTGTGGGAAATTGATTACCAACCAAAAGGTTCAGTCAACACGCTTTTCGAAAACGTTTGTATATCAAATGAGCTTTCTGAAAATGATGTGTATCTTGCATTTGACAGGTACAGGCTAAGCATAAAATCACCGCTTCCACCAGGCGATTCAGTGCATGACAAAATGCAATTGAATAAGTTATTATATGTGACCAAATCCTAAATGTCAGCCATTTTCTTAATCACAACACAGTTGACCGCCACCTTGTAGTGACAGGGCAACAACATTTGTACTTAGTTTCTAAACATGAGTGAGACAGCTAATATTATTTTGACACAGCAGGTCGTGTTCATATACATAACAGAGAGTCAAGAATCGCTTTGATCGCAGATGACACTGCTGGTTTTGCTTTCCTGGTATACCACTACTCACACCAGAATCTACACTGTCCAATGATACTGCAATCCCCTGTGATATGGTCGAACATGGACCAGAAAACATGGGCAAATATCACTGCAGATACTCCCTCTTCATGTCGTAAGTGACTGTGATACTAAAACATCTACTTTAGGATATCAGATTACAGCCATATCTGTGACACACCCCTGATACAGTTTCATGCAAATCCGTTCATAATTTTGTAAGTACTCCTGCTGATGGAGAGACACGCACAAAAATATAACCTCATTTGGCGAAGGAATGAAGATAAATTATACCAAAATGTAGATTATTTTAACTCTTAACTAGTTATAATGTGTAAAATCTGCTTATTCACGTCCATTGAGTGTCTATGTCTCATTAATGTTAATATACAGTTGTCGTCTCACGATAATAATTTAACTTGGTTTCTTACAGCCACTCACGTATGTATTGGTCGCAGGGTTCAATATCGTGTTAAAGATGGATACTATTCGCTCATTCTGATAGCAATCATTTAATTCACTTGTGTGAGTTAAACTCAAAGGTACAATGTTAAAATTCAATTTGTCTCCTTCTGATAAATTAGTAAGGCCTAAAATGTCCTGATTTTGGCAATATCGTCTTAGTGATTGTAATGTAGTTTCTCATATATCTAAAGATTAAGTGAGCATGTTGCTGTAGACTTCCTGTCTCAGACCTATCACCAGCAGGTAATTTCAAAAGAAGGACATTGGTGTTTGTTATAGCAGTCAGTGCTTATATTATTTTGCATTCCAAGTATATAGACACAGAATCGCTACTAAGCCTATTATTAAAGAACTACGTCGTCGTATACAGCTAATTATAATATTTCCACATATAATGACCCCATCACAGATAAGCCCACAAGAAGACGTACATGTACATATTTATAGCGACTGATATGCTGCTTTAATGGTTTGGCAACTACAAATTACTATTTTTAGAGGAACATAGCTATATTGTGATCACTATCACTATTTAGACAGATTTTGGCGGCCATTTTGATTTTTTGCAAACGGATATATCTAAGCATGAATTTAACAGCTGTAATAGATTGAAAGATGGCAAAAATATATGGTTAGCAGGTTAGACACCGAGATCACAATTCTGTGTTGTAAATTAGTTCAAAGTTCTGCATCTTTGTTCTATGATTTTAAATTTATTTTGGCGGCCATTTTGTTTTTTAAACAGCTATATTTGACTTGGAGCTATAATTTAGCACTTGAAAGAGATTTGCAGATGCCCATAACATATGTTTTGCCGTCAAGATCAGAATTATATGTGAATTAGCCCAAAAGTTATGCATCTCTGTTCTAGGATCTTAAATTTATTTTAGCGACCATTGTTGTTTTTTTAAACGGCTATATTTGACTTGGAGCTATAACTTAGCACTTAAAATGGATTCTCAGTTGGCCATAACATATGTTTTGCCGCCAAGATCAGAATTATATGCGAATTAGCTCAAAAGTTATGCATCACACATAATTATAAGGATCTTAAATTTATTTTGCCACCCAGATCAAAATTATGTGTGAATTAGCTAAAAAATTATGCATCTTTGATATTTGGCGGTCATCTTGGCGGCCATCTTAGATTTAAAAAAGGCAAGCTAAGTTAAAGTATACACCCACTGGTTTTGGGTACTGGACAGTATGTACTAGCCAAAAATGCAAAAAAAAAAGATTTTAGGGCAATTTTGCAAGGTCTCGAGGCTGGGCCACTGGACTATATACATTTTTTTTAATTATTTTCTTGATAACATCATAGACATCGAGGAAATGGACAAACGACTTCAAATCTCATGACACTGATTGATGTGTATCAGCTTCCGTCTGCGAGAATTGGCGAGAAAAGGGATAGTTTACTTCCGCTGTAAATTGTCAACCATGTGCTTTTTGATCGTTTTTTCATGGGTATGTAAACGTTGTGTTGATCACAATTTCAATCACAGTCAAATTAATTTTTAACATCAATAACTTTCAAATCATAACAAATGTATTCGATAAAGGAATACATTATAATAGTTCCTTCTGCTTCATTATTAAAACTATTTAAATATTACAACAAGAATAAAACATCCAAGCCCATAAAGTATCCTTCTCCCGTGAAAATATGTGGACATAGATCATAGACGTATACACACCATGTAATGTCCAATACACCTATAATTTGACGTCTATACATGTATCTTCTTCACTTCATGTATCACTATACATGTATCAGCTTCACTTCAAATGGCGTCTAATTTAAATTGTAAACCTCAATTGTCATTGTTTTAATGTATATATTCAGCATAAACATAAAAAATACATTATTTTGAACAATTAGTTGGTTCAGTAATTTAAATTATAGTGACAAAATAGCCCAAATTACTCGCCTATTGAGCCGATGAAAAACATAAATAGACAGCATGAAAGGTAGACCGGAAATCAGTTATCCCTTTTCCTAGCCGCGCATGCGCGCCGTAAGTTCACAACGATCTCGCACCTGTTGGTTGTCCATATGTAGAGGTCTATGATAACATATAGCATGAGTTTTTTAAGTAAAATGAGACATTATTTTTTTGTAAAATTACACAGATGACTCGTAGGCCTGCATTGCTGCAAATTGGCGCAATTTGGGATTTTCCATAAAAAAATGACGAATTTTGCTTATCAATTCATTGGTAATTGTATTTACTACATTTCAGGCACTTGTAATATATTATGATATTATGGCAAAAATCAATACATAGGGGGCCTATATATTTTAATATGACTTTCGTCTTTTTTTTTGGTTGTGAAAAGTGACAAAACCTAAAAGAAACACTTTTCTCATCAAAAGAAATGGATTTCCCAATAAGCGACCATTGATTTTGCTGATATTTGAATCAACTATCATATCTTTGCCACTCGCTCGGTTGATTAAAACCATTAGTCACAAGTATTAATGATTACATATTACATCAATTATTAGTACACAGTGATACCAATGGCGACGTCGTCATGATATTGCATCACTGTGAAAAAGTAGCATTAAAGTATACCCAGCAAAAACAAGACGTTGAATCAACGCTGGTCCACCGTCTACGACGCTGGACCGTGCTGCAGGTAATTTATGGCAGTAAATGTCACAGCGGCAAAAAACGCAGCAGAGGACGCGGCACAAGAAGCAACGCAAGACGCAGTGCAAGAAGCAACACAATAACTGGCACAAGTCGCGGCGCGAGAAACCACGCAAAAAGCGACACTAGAAGAGGCACGAGACGCTGCGCAAGAAACAACGCAAGTCTGAGGGGCACACAAGAAGCAGCGCGAGACGCAGCGCGAATCACAGCGCAATACGCAAGATGTGGCGCAAGGCGAAGCGCCAGACAATGCGCAAAAAATGCACAAGAAGGAGCGCAAAATGCTGCGCAAGAAGGGGCGCAAACCGTAGTGCAAGATTCGACAGAGGACGCAGCGCAATACGCAAAGCAAGATACGGCGCAAGACGTACGTGACCTAGGAGGCAGCGAAAGAGCAGGTGCATGACGCAGTGCAATATGTGGCGCCATGAGAGCTCATTGGTAGCTTGGTTGACTCAGGGGGTATCGGGTTCGAGTCCGACATCTTTCCTTGCTGCACACATATGTAGTGACCCAAACTGTTTAAATTCGTGGGATAATAATGTCAACCGAACGCATTTACCGATTCGCGCCACATAAAAAAAACGTACAAAAAATTTAAGAAATACAAATGACCAATATGTCTTAGTTGACATGTAAACGTTCAATAAAAACTTGTAATATACATGATAGGCCCTACATGAATTAAAGCACAAGATGAAGCGCATTACAAAACGCAGTAGGACGCGACGCAAGAGGCAGCACACAAAATTGCAATTTCAAGCCTGCAATTTCAGTACATAGATGTGGTCAGTTTGCATGTTGAAAAACACAACATTACTATCGGTCAATGCAATAAAAAGACTCCGAAACGTCATAACTTGAGAACGTTGGAACTTGAAGGGAAATTGAAGTTCTGGGAGCGTTGGAACTTGGGAACTTCATGATTCGGGAGAATCGTAATTGGGAACTTCGGAGCTCACTTAATGTATTAGGGTTTGAGGCCAGAATTAGCCTGCTGTACATATCAAAACATAATAAATACTCAGTATAAATTTAGTGAGCTATTGGAATTAGACTGTAGTTTCAATTCAGCAGTCCTCTAAAGGAGGTAGGCTATCAAGGTCTCACATATAGGTCTAGGCCATACTACCCATTTAGCAAACATGAGAGGTTTGGCCAGCGTTGTAGACGGTGGCCCAACACTCAACAGTAAACAATCCTGCAGTCTTTAGAAGAATTCGTTCTCACTCAACCACTGAATGCGATGAGGCCTTTTCAATCTATTTGAGCACCCCTCCCCACGCTTCATCAAACTGTCGGCCCCTCCCCTAAATTCATACTGTGGGTAAATTTATGAAAGTAATACATGTAGAACAAATATCGTTTTTATTGCAATAAATAAGTTAACAAAATATTTCTAATTCAAGTATACCAGAGCATACATATTTTACCATAAATATAGACATAAATAACGTTCTGAATTATTTTCTTAACTTGATATGAGCACGTTTAATCTCGAAATTAGGTATTATTTTTTTAAATGACACTGCATATTTTTCGTGCATTTCCGTTCATAAGTGGATAATCAGGGGGATTATATCGATGCAAAACCACAAGAATTAGTCCGGTAAGCAAAGTGCTAAGATTGAATAAAATTTAAGGGATCAGAGCAAAACCAAGGCTAAGTCACTTTCATATCAATTTGAGAAAAATGGCAAAAAAATCAATTTCTATAACAGGCAATTAAGTGTGATAATCTATTTTGGAGGATAACATGGTATTATGATGAATGCAAATTTCAGCGATGTTGTGTTTTTTGCGTGTTTAACCCTTTCGAGCCTGAATTTACCATTGTCATCTTCATCCACTACAAGCCGCGAATTGCTGTCGCAAGTCTCGCCTTGTAGTGGATGAAGATGATTTAATGTGGTTTAAAAATTAAAGAAAATTGCTATGTATTTGTAAACCAGTTTCATGGAAATTTTCGTTCTAAAACCCTTGGTTGTATGAAAATTAAATATGTTTTTATAGAAGTAAAATGATGCTTTAATGCATCGTGGGGGCTTAAAGGGTTAAGCACCATTTTTAGGCCTATTTTTAATTTTTTCAATTTAGGTTGGTGCAAAATGAAGGCGAAGTCATTAATTTGACTTAACCTCGATTTTGCATTTCACAAACTGTGACAGGTTGTGATGGACAAAACAAGGCCTAATAAAGCTGTCACAGGACATACAAAAATGAAATGACATCTCAATTAAGACAATAGAGGGTTATAGGGTGCAGAGTATGACAAGCTCAGCAAATATTGCTACTTATTCATGTCTCACAAAAAGAGTCGGATAGCAAGAGATATGATTTATGTATTTATAATTAAATTCAAGTAACCCGGGTTTATGTGCTGTAAAGCATTAAAACATCATCCAGACAACAGCAGATGACTGTCACCAGATAACTGTCATCAGATGACTATCACAATATGGCTGTCATCAGATGGCTGTCACAATATGATTGTTACCAGATGACTGTCATCACATGCCTGTCATCAAATGGCTGGTACCAGATGACTGTCACCGGTTGGCTCTCACCAGATGACAGTCACAATATGGCTGTCACCAGATGGCTGTCACCCAATGACTGTCATCAGATGGCTGTCACCAGATGGCTGTCACCAGATAACTGTCACCAGATAGGGCCTAACTGTCACCAGATGACTGTCACAATATGGCTGTCAACCAATGACTGTCATCAGATGGCTGTCACTTTTGGCCATATTTCAGTAAACTAGAGGCAGTTACCTGATCAACAGGTTGATTCTGACCCCTGAGTAGTCCAGCCATGTAAAAATAATAGTGGCTTAAATTCCCTTTCCGACCAGTTCCGAGTGACACCTTATCCTCAGCCACGTCTGGTCTAATACATTATTGAAATGATCCCATAATGTGAAAACTAAACAATTCCGTATAATATCAATTATCAGTAGGGCCTACAAAGGGATACTAATCAATGACGATAGAGCCTCAGACATTAATGTATAAAGAGAAAGGTGTGTACATTGGCCAGCGCAGGTAAATTGGCCACTCCTTCTTACCATTTTTGTCAGCAAAAGGATGCAAAAACGAGTTCCTTAAAACTCTGGCCACAATTTTGCGTTATTTTATTTAATGGTGAGTTTTCAAAATTATGGTGTTAAAATCATAATAACCTCAATGAAAACTGTTCAAAATTAGAAAACAAACCCTTTTATTTGATAATATTCATAATCTACTTAAAAAATAGTAACTATATTTTTTTTCAAATTAGTGATAATAGATATCTATATTTTGGGTATATTGCTCAGAAAAAAGGATAAATTGGACATAATTATGGCCAATACTTCACATAGCGTAAATAATGCGGACAGTTTGTTCAATATACTATTTAAAAAAAAAGTATTTAACCAAGGTTATATAGTTTGTATTGATTTTTTTCTACTTAATTTCCCAGTAGCAATATAGTCTTCAGTGCCATTATAATTAAGATATATATAGTATATAACTTGTCTTGGCAGGTCACCAGTTTGAACGGCGATTTCCAATCAGTGGCCCTCATATATATCGGACACAACAGTAGAACCTCGGTTTCGGACCACCTTGCATATTGCACCAGTTTTTATCAGTCCCAAAGTTCTTCAGAATTGATCTAATGCTCAAGGATCAACCCTTAGCGAACCACCCCTTGCTATTCGGGAGTAAGCTTTTTGCCACACCAAACTGCTCTGGACGGACACACCTTGTCGTCAAGTGGACCACCTGGCATGTGCAGGGCTGCTTTTTCTGCGAACTCTGCTCTAACACTATTTCATGCCACTTGCAACGAAAAAGAAGTGATCCCTGTTATATCATAGATATTCCAGGTAGGAAAAGGAAGCAAACTACACATGATTTTAAAGTAGTATAATTAATATATTTTTACTGCAAAAATGTATCTGTTTTAATTCTTATATTCAATTATCATGAATATGTTGAAATGGGTTATTTTTTAAAAGCAAATATCTTGTAAGGTGGCTTAAATAATGGTCAATTTCACCTCGCTAATAGGACCACTTTGGAAAGTACCTCAGGTAACGAGGTTCTACTGTATACGAATGTCGGTCAATACATATCGTCAGCATCAGTATGAAAGGCACGACATTACAGCAGGACAGGTGTGTATACCAGCGCAATTTTTGTATCGGCCTAGGTGCCATGGCTAGTAACAGTAAACTTACCGGCTTCTATACCAGCCACTATTTATAGTTCACTATATGTCGGCCATTCTTATTTATCACATCAGCAGCAATGCTTAGAATAAGTTCAATTAATGCCAAATAATATTTCGTGCAAAAATCACTTTCATTTTGAACACATTATTAGATCTAATAAATTGAAAACAGACCAGACTGTTAAAAAGATTTGTCGAAGAGATCACTATTTATTGTTTAAGATATATAAACAATTTATCACGAAATGTAATTTACTGCAATGTACAAGTCTAATACATGTATACTTATTTCACTATTACGTTCCCCTCATTAAGTATAAAACATAAACATTAAAAAATATCTTTATAGTGTCATCTTTACCTCATTCCAGACGGAGCTCTGTGTACTTTGTCAAAGGACTACTTACTCTGAGATAACAAAGATCATGCATAAAAAATATTTTTTTGTAAAAGCATGTAGGCCTATGTAGTAAGAGGGTCGTCTTGAATGAATTAGGATTGCATTGTAAAATTTCTCTAACAAATCACCAAGCAACCGACTGTAATATCATTTTACTCAACCCATTTAAGTAACAAATGTAAGTAAGTGTAACTTTACTTTTCATCCATTTCAACCTGGGAATTGCACATGCAATGACAGCTATTTCCAGCTTTAAAATGTCAAAGAGAAATGCAGTATTTATAGGAGATTTTTATCATTTAGTTCATATTGTTATTGTTATTGTCAATAACCTAATAAAGGTATTAAATAGATAACATGTTGCTCACAATAGAAGTATGTGGCATATGTGACCATATTCATGTCCCCTCATCTTCTTTGTTGGGCCAGCTTAGTTGCAACGCTGGGCCAGCATTAAAACAGCATTGGTTCAACATTTGTGTTTTTTATATTTATCAAACGTCTATATAATTATGTCTCATTCTTGCAGTATAACAAATAAACATATATCAGCAATTTATCTTTTTTTGGACAAAAAATAGTCAGAGAGTATACACATTTTCAAACAGTTGTTTTTGATCAGGATTCTTATTAGTAGTTTCAGAATATTGATCAAAGACTGAACAGAACGTTATTTTCTTCTGTTTAAACTGTAGCAATTCCAGTTGAAATGAACATGACTATACATACAATCTAATAGAAATACGAAACAGTAGCTATTTCAGTTTTACAATGTGAGCTAAATCACACAGAAAGATTTAGCACTCAAATAAAGTTTAAAAGTTAGGAGGTGAACATGGGAGATATATGCAGAATAATAAATACTTTTGATCTCAGGTAAAGCACTCATTACACCTAAGTTATAATAATATATAACAAACAATGCTCTCAAAGAAAATTCATATGAAACTTGAGTTGTTTGCGTATCTTAAAACACAAATTTGTGTATTTTCAAATAAATCAAAAATCTGAAAAAAATAAATATACAGTGGCAGGTTGTATACATGGAACATGTGGAAGGTTTGTATAGTTTGTAATTTGCCAATGTTAAAAAACAGCCAGTTTAGCAGATGATTAATGAATGAGACTGAAAGATACACATGTGTTCATGAGTAATTTTAATATCTGTATTTTGTAGAGTAGTCCTTGGGAGAGACAACTAAACCTCTGCCTTTCCTTGCTCCACGAAACACAGTTTCTACAATGTCCACAAATTCTTGCTCATCTTCCATCGACCAATTGATTTTGTTGTTATTTCCTGTGCCCAAATCAATCATGATGTGCTTGTTTCTATAGAAGAACATACTGGTACAAGGGTCATACAACTCATACATCTTATTAAAATCAGGAACTTCTGATATATCAACCAGGTAAACAACAGCAAAGTTCTTCATTTTCTCAGCTACTTTGTATAGAGTCTCATCCATAACCATACATGAAGGATCCCAATCATGTCCAAAACGTATTATCACAACACGGTCTTCTTCAGCAAGGATAGCTTGATCTACTTGCCAACCATTCCGCAGATGCTGGAGCATATACGACATGATTGCTGTTGTAATTAATCACTCAACTGTAACAAAAAAATAATTGGGTAACAGATACATGTAATATTTGTTATTTATCCAATAAAATCTATTAACCCCTAAACCACAGGTACAGATTATATTCATTTTTACTTTTTTTATTAGCATATTGCATATCAGCTTTCAAACATGTTGAAGATAAAACGTAACTTCAATCAGCAATAATTTAAAAATAATTGACCTTCATTTTGCCAAATCTGAATAATTTTCACTCACTTGAAGTTGTGGATCGCGTCAGCGAGACATAACTCAAAGTGAGTGAAAATTCCAATTGAATAATTTGGCAGTTAAGGGTTAATTATATGATAGAAAAATGCACTCAATTTTAAATTTTCACTAAATTTATTGACTGAGAAACATAATATTACTATAATCTATTACAATTAAGTCATTTTAGAACTGTGACTTCTGTGACACACCACTCAGATATTTTATAAAATAAGGCCAATTTTATTCTCCTTGAGGTGGAGATTACGGCAGAGATACATATCTCAAAGTGAATAAAAATGAGTAAATAGAGAGCCAGGACGGGTGAAACATTACAATGGATCTAATCTCTACCTATATGGTTGGCCTTTAAATATCTTTGTTAAGGTTTAAATGAGGAGTGGAAGTATTTTTTTCTTTGTGCATGTGTGTAAGTGCGTTATAGTAAGTGCGCAAGACTTGCGTTAGTGCGGAAGTACTTGCACAAGTGCATAAGTGCCTATTTGTGCAAGAGCGTAAAATGGAAACCCTTTACCCCCGGGGATCTTTTCCCCAGAGGCAAATTAGTAATTAATCATTTTGAAGATTGTAGAAAAACAAAAAATTAGGTTTTAATATCATGGAATGTTTGTTCCTATATACTGCCTACTACTACATTATTGATTGTAAAGGATTGGCCCCATATACTGTCACTAATATATTGAAAATGGGGCTAAAACTATAGCCTCACCTCCCTTATATTATAAATGGGCAATGGAGCATAAAATATTGAGTATTTAGTTTCCAAATCACCTAAATATTAGGGCCTATAGAATGTTTGTTCCTATATACTACTACTGGATTGACCCCATTTACAGTCACTAATATATTAAAAATGGAGCTAAATCTATAGCCCCATCTCCATTTCATACCGTAACTGAAGTGAGGCTATAGGGCCTAGTATAACTATAAGTATAACCTAACTTAACTTAAGAATTATAGCCCCGCCTTTAGTAAATAATATATGGGAGGTTGGGTTATAACTATAGTGCCTGGTGGGGCTTATCCAGTAGAAAACCATAAACAGTTCATATTTCACTTTTGTAGAAGGGTCACAGTCATTTCGCATCATAGTCTTTTCGCCATCATTATTTCACACTATGGGATCTGGGTTTTTTCCCCCGTCATTAGACATTTCGCATCATAGTCATTTCGCCGTCGTTATTCTATTAATGCACTGATGCGAAACGTCTCATTCAAATGTGGTTCCCATCACTGACCTAAATTTCACATCATACCAGACTAGTATTCAATCATCGTCATTATAATTGTATAGAATCCCGTGTAATCACAACTTATATTGCACTATTACATTCAAAAACCTATAGTTATCGCATCATAGACATAGATTTCGAGGGGTCATACTCATGGTGAAACATTATAATTATTTATTGAATCCGCTACTGTAAGAAAACAAACACATAACCAGCATATAGTTGTTTTAATTTAACCAGCATATAGTTGTTTTAATCTCATTTTATTTTTATGTCGGTCTCTAGTGGGGTGTATGGTGACACAACAGACATTATTAAAACATAATCACATATTAAAACCAATAATAACGTTACTGGGTATTCATCTGCAGGGCACAAATTAGGTGCAAGTAAAGGTGCAGGTTTTTTTATAGTCTGATATCAAGTCTGAAGACCTATCATCGAACTTTACATTTTACCCCCTGGTCACTGGACCTGTTCATTCATGTGCCATTTCAACTCCCCGGGGAGCATACAGTCCTGCAGCCGTTTCCGCGCATTGAACTTATCGTACACACTGCCATCTCTGTCCTACCAGGTACTCATTTTCACCTGAGTCAAGTGAAGCGTTTGAGGGTGAAGTGTCTTGCCCAAGGACACACCATCTTAACAATGTCCCAAGATTGAGAGGGGAGACACATGTTATTTCTCTGAAAATCCTGCACCAAACGGGATTCGAAACCGCAGGGCAGGCAGCGACAGCAAAATGACTATGATGCAACTGACTATGATGCGACGGCGAAAGATACATCAGTGTTCATAGGCCTGTACAGAGTAGCTGTGAGAAGGCTGATACTCTAACATTCACCAATGTCAATGAGACGGGGGTGAAATAACTATGATGCGAGATGACTATGAGTAGGCCTATGAATGCGAGACGTCTCATTCAAATGACTAGGAATATGAATCATGATACGAAATGACTATGATGCGAGACGTCTCATAAGCGTCCTCTGGTAAAACATGTAAAAGCGAACTGATGATGTCAATACGAGATGTCTGGAAAGCATGAAATACAACATCTCACCACATATAATACCCGTCCCATTGACTTACATGTATTATGACCAATACGCTCAGACCTCCGAGCACTCCTAAAATGGGGAAATGTTTAACCTATATATCATTTTAACCACCCGTCTGTTCTCTTTCATTTTACAAACTGGAAAAAGTATGTGAGTCTGCTTGCTTTTATGCTATATCAGCCTAGAATACGTTTTTGCCCCACACTCCGCCGGGCGGCCTAGAAAAAAATTGACCTCGTTTTTTCGAAGAGCCTTGTTCCAGCCAGCGCAAGGACTTCCTGTTAGATCTATCTTTCAAGTTTCATAATTTGGATGCTTTTGCAAGTCTACAACAAAACATCACAGAATTGATTTAAATTGGTATCAAAATGACATATCCGTTATAATCACCACAGCCACAGGAGCTGCTGCAAAGAGCCACAATTTTTAAAAAGAGGCTAAATTTCTTATTCATAAAGTGATAGGCCCAGATTGACAAGTTTAAATTTGTGTTATTTAGGCTTATACATGTATCATCGTAAATCTATATTATCTTTCTCCACCCTCCACTTGAAAGAGATATGTACCCGATAAGTGTGTATTTAGGAATGTTCATACAATTAATAACAACCATCTCCTTATTATAATGGCTTTGATAAGCTGCTGGGGGTCTAGATGAAGGGTCTGATGTTGATTTTTTTTTTTTTCTGAAAGGATCAACACTGAGGAAAATCCCTTCCTTTTGTATTTTGGCGATGTTCACGTGTCCTGCACAGATGTAAAACATGTCAATTGAACAAATTTAGGCGTTTTGAACCTTTTCGTTCTGAAAAGTGAGACTCGTTGGGAAAGCGCCGTTAAACGGCGATTTCCCGATGACATTGTAGTTAAACTAGCAAAGTATTTGACGATCTGAGACCTTACATACTTATCCTAATACGAGTTAGGAACTTTTCGTCATAGATTACGGCTAGTAAATTATAAAAAAAATATCTTCAGAAGGAAAGGAAGCAGGACGACCCGTACCCAGTACCAACTCGTACCCAACATTTTTACCAACCCGTACCCAATACCAACCCCTACCCTATACCAACTCGTACCATATACCTAACACATGTAATGGCCTGTAATGCATGGCTCAGCTGCCGTGCCAGGGCAGGCTGCGTGCAGCAGGCGGGGCTGCTAGCGTCTCCAGCGTTGTCACGCCAAGAGGGCCTATGACATCCCTGTATACCAACTCGTATCATATACCTCCAACACAGAACACCCCCAACTCGTAGTCCTACCATATAGTCTACCTAAGAAACATATCTGCACAAAGTAACCAGTTGGCCAACCAGTAACTATAAGTTTTATAGTCAGATTCTCATCTCATTAACCAGTGTAAATGAATTTTGGGGACGCCTTGAGGGACAGTCAATTCTCAACTAATTTTCATGATATTTTACACACACTATTTTTCATTTACATCGCAACCACCCTGTCAGGCATTATATCGAAGAGACACGAAAAGACGGGTAGACAAGGTAGGCCTATATACCAAATTTTGTGACAAAAATATTAATTACATCTTGCCTAATTCGGATTTTTGAAGTCCATCAATGTGCGCTCGAGGGGTCTTCAAAATAAAATCCAAAAATCCGAGAAAAACTCGGATTGGTCAGACCTAACCAACCACCCCCCTATCCAATCTTTTATTTTTTTTTGAAAACAAAACCAACACAAAAAACACTCAAAAAAACAAAATAAATCAAAACAAAAATTAAAATCCAAGTTCGAGCTTGACCCACCCACTTCCGAGTTTTTCTCTGATTTTTTTATTTTTTTCAACTTGACAAAACCCCTAAGCTATATATTATATTGCAATGTGTTATTAACATGAATAAAGGTCAGTTCTGTGTCCCCGAAAAGACATCTGAAGATGGCAGAATTATACGAGATCACATTTTTTCTTACTGTGGCGTATTTAATAGGTGATCATCAGACTATATATGAAATCTAAAATAAAAATATTATAGATAAGTAGCCGAATTCGGAATGTAAAGTCTGTCAATAAGTTCTATTGCTATGTATCATTTCTTATTGTTAACCATTACCCAGCAAACAAGACACATTGAAGCAATGTTGGTTTGATGTTGGTCTGGCATTGCAGACGGTGACCCAACATTAAAGCAACATTGGTTCATTGTGTAGTGTTTGCTGGGTAACACATTATTTTTTATTGATAATGATAAATCCACAATGTTCGTACAATGGACGGATGAAAATCATTGATTGAAAAAAAGGCAAAACACATGTTAATAGCATCCACTTGCATCATATCCACCATATAACTATATCATCACACACGAATGAGTTGAACCAAAGTTGATTGCAAAACTTTTTTTTGCATACATATAGACAAATTTGCACAAAACATAGTATACCGTGGCATGCGCCTTAGACACACCAGTACACAGTTCATCAAGCATTCATTTTTCAGTGTGAACGTTAGCCACACCGGTACCCCACTTTATGTATGTGATATGTGATTAATGAAAAAACATATACAGCGGAACATGGACTTGATGTATGTCACCGTTTAAACTTAGTAGCATCCACTTGCGTTCATATCATCACACATGAAGTTGTGTCGCGCTAACGCGATTGACAACTTCAAGTCAGTGTCAATTGGTACATTCAAGCATATCGAAAAGGAATTTAAAAAAAACTAAATATAATCGGAAACTGACAGTTTCACGCTTGAATGTTACTTTCCTCTTTTTATTGTTTAACCTATATCACCCGGTATTGGACAAACAGACATTTCTATGCCACAATTATATTACATATGTATATATAAACACATTTCCTAATAAAAATACAATATGTGGCCTGTGTTATTGAATGATAAAGAATAATAAAGTTATTGGAGTCTAACCAAAATAGGCTTAAGTCTATTAATTGAAAAAGCAATTTCAAAATTATATATACAGATCTTGAACAAAGATGCAATTACAATAATAGTCATTCGATAAAATGTGATGAGATTCAGCAATACATTATGAAAACAGACGAAATGTAAAAAACACTGATAACACAAGTGAGCCGTGAAATTATTAAAGTGACGCCATCAATGTATGTAATCACGGTAATGTTGCACAAGTCAACACTCCGCCTGAATAGTTGTAATAACACTTCAACCTCAGCCGCTTTACTAACGGATCATTAATTAGAGGATTTTTAATTTGGACAATAGTCTATAATTATAACAATTTATTAAATGATAAATATTAATTGATTGTAAAAAAATATATTAAACATTGATATTTCTCGCTTATTATTACTTGTTATACATCTATCCTATATTATCTGTTACTTATGAAAGCAGCCAAAATATAAAAAACATCTGAGAAAATATTATGTGTGCCGTGAAAGGGTTAAAGACGTCATCAAAAACCCCCCCGCTTGTTATGCTGTCACAAAACCCTGCCTGATTTGTTGTCACAACACCTTACCTGCTTTAACGAATGCCACAGCTGAATTTCTATAATTAAATATTCGGACAATAACCTTATGTAATTGGGGACACATAGTAGGCCTAGGCTTACATGATATTACTTTATTTTAAAATTATATTAAACCTGAATATTTCACACTTGGATGCTACTCTAGACTACTCTTATTATCACTATTATTATCATATGCAAAGCGGTTTTGTTTACTACATAAATGTCGGACGATAATATATAGGCCTATTTTCAAATCAAATGGTTAAAATTAAATATCTAGGTGTACATCCATCATATAATTTATCAGGTTTGTGGACGAAAAGGGTGCCGTAGTTGTTAACATATTTACTGTCTGTTCTTATTCGATACATCGAAGAATGACCATTCAAACACAAGACGTTCGCCCAAGGTTGTGTGAATGCTGGGCCAGCATCGCAGACGGTGAGCCAACATTTACCCGACGCTGGGTGAACGTCTACTGTGTGCTGGGGAGGCAAAAGGATCACGCAGAGCATTATATTAAATAAGAAACGCATTACTGATATCATAGAAGTCACTAAAGCGTAGTTGTTGATAAAATGTAACCTCAATAGCTAATTAACTGGTATAGGCGTAAGTATCAATAACCTTCAAGGCTTAGTAATTATTACCGGGTATAATCATTTCTTAACATTTGGTATTTGCTAAACAACAGACTGGAGATCAGAAGGTGTGAACTGTGAAGTTGTGTTCAGCGTTAATTGCTCAGGGCGTGAGGTGTTTGTGGTGACCATTAAACACAGCTTAAACAAGCTAGGTGCGAGGTTGTCATTTCCAGAGATAGTTAGAATTGACTACTGACTCAGTTTCAGATGCATGGTATTACATTACATGTTATTTCTTTATCATGTTTATTAGTGGGAACATTAGGTACAGTGCAGATAATTCCAAGTTCATATACCATGTATACGGTCTAATTATGCTGTATTTAATACTGAACAACGAACAATTATATAATTCAAGCCGTAGGCTACTCATATATTTATAATATTGCAGTATCAATATCCCAATTAGGCAGTAGTATTGAAGAATACAAGTATAATAAAGTAGGCTATATTGCTATAATCCAAACATACCGACCTATGGGAAATAATTGACCTCACTCAAAATGAATCCCTAAAATAAACTGTGGGACTACTAGCCGTGGTCAGCCTGCTAAATATTTCTACAGATTTTATAGCTAATCTCCTCACCTACACATTATTAGGGAATAACGAAGTGTGGCCGCCAATTGCCCTCCAATGTGTTAAGTATATGGTACGAGCATGGAGAGGCCATCCCCATGGTACGAGTAATGTGTTAACACTGGGTAAGTATATGGTACGAGCTGGTATCCACCTAAGGTACGGGAGTGTCCTTAGCCTAGGCAGCCTGACCGCCACTGACCACGGGTGGAGACGCCTGCTGCATGTGCTAACGCGGCCTGCCCTGACGCGGCCGCTCAATCACCACTCACATACATGTGTTAGGTATATGGTACAGGTTGGTATATGGTACGAGTTGGTATAGGGTACTGGTTGTAGGCAAAAATGTTGGGTACGAGCTGGTATTGGGTACGGGTCGTCTGGCATTCGAAGGAAATAATCAAATCGTTGACTCGATACAACTTTCCTGTCAATCTTGGCAAACGGAATACATGGCATTGAAAAACGGGTGGATCTAAAAGACAAAAATGTAATGACCGACAATTTGTCATAATTTGTCTATTTCGAAACCTGCTTAGGGTGGTGGCGGTTTTCGCGCACCTAACCGAATACGGCCCACAGCGGGCACAGAATGGACGCGTATGAATATTGTGGATCATATTGTGATTGGTATGTCTGAGCCACTTCCGCTTTGATAAAAATATACTTCCGGGTCAATTGGGAATAGGGAGCATAGATTATTTCAATCTCCTATGTTTCTGGGCGAGTTTTCTCGCAGCTGAGGGTATTTTCGCGCACCGCATTGTGTAACAGCGTGGAGACCCATGTTGCATATATTTTTCATTTAGTTTGTTTCCACATGGATTTGGGATTCCTTCCGACACATGTCTGTTTTTATTTCAACCTGATAGACTACAACAATCATCAAAAAAAATAAAAAAAATGGAATTTTACTGATTTTGAGTTTTAGAAGCCTAAAAAATCGTCATTTTCTGGGACTTAAAATAAAAAGGAACTTTTTTAATGGCGGATGAAAAAAAAAGTTTGCCGCGAAACGACGCAATTTTTATATCGATCTAGAGTACGCTGCATTAAAACACCAGTCAACAAACAAAAATCAAAAGAAGAAAAAAAATTACAAAACCCTTCAAGAACTAGGGCAAAAAACAAACGAGGTGCGCGAAAATACCCCCTCCGCAAAAATATCCTCCACCACCCTACGAGGCTACGTTGCCTCAGAGGCTACGGCTACGGGTCGGATGTTTCTAAAAGTTGTAATCTATCGGAACGTTGCCTTTAGGCTTTAGTTTAGTTTACTCATTCAAACACTCAAAAAGATATAACAGATCTAAACCAAAGACATGCCATTTGCCTGGGCACAGGCCTTTGAACCTTATAATGATATGCGCGAATGAATTTGTGTGGTGAGCCCATAATTATTTTTTTTTCGTATAATGATGTATTATCGCTCATGTCACTTTTAGACTAACGTTATAAATATTGAGGCAACATTAGACTAGTTTCATAAAAATTGCAAGTAATTGTAAATCATCCTTAAAACATATTTTACTTGATTAGTTTGAAATATAAGCCTTATTTTTAAATGAAAGTACAAAAATAAAAAACACAAGAAAATATTTTACAAACATCAGTTCAGTTGGTTTGCTTCGAGTATTTTATTATAGTACGAAAACAAAACAGAGTTAAAAGTAAATTAGGTGAGTTCGCCACACGGTAAGTTAACCACAAGCTAGTTCACCCCGACTAAAGTGACTGTATTGGTGACTTCACCACAGTTAGTTTATCTGATGCATTTACATTATTAAAGTGGTTATTTATTGCCATTTTAAATATGAACCATGTTTAAATCGTGTGTAGATCCACCAGTAATATTCTAACAAATTATAAAATAGACATTAGGCCAATAGACCTATCGGTACATGGGTATGGGTCAACTCGGATCCTAACCAGCTCGGACCCTGCTACAAACGGTGTTCGAGTTGATTCACTGCAGTGTCCGACTTGGTAGTGGTAGAATAGTGTCCGAGTTGGCATAGGGTCCGACCCGTCTAAAACCAACTCGGACCCTATTTCATAGATTTTATCAACAATATTAAGGTAGGGCCTACTGAATATTATATTAGGCGGCTATGGTTTTTTATTGTTTTATCTGTCATCATTATCATTTAGGCCTCGCAATACCAAAAAAGCACGATTGGACACACAGTCGGAATAATACTATTGGTAGCTTATTAAATACAACCCAAACCTAATAATTCTACAAAATAAACAGTTGATAAAACACGATATAAAATGCTATCAACTACATGCACAACAGCAAATAAAACATCATATATAACTCAATTACCATCAACAGTGGAGAAACAATTACTCAACAAAGTGATGACATGTCCTGCCTACTAGTAAGGTGTGATATACTGGAAAGCCCGATTAACCCTCCTCATGCTAATGACGACATTTATGGCCGCTATTAACATCCGATAATCAAATAAAATATAATAGTCTGTATGTGTTGTTATTAATTTATCTGATAATAAATAACAACAAATATAAACAGATACAATGATACGATCACAAAACAAAAAAATATCACATTTTATTGATGTAGGCTAAAGATGCAATAATAATAAGATATTACTTTTTAGATTAAGGCCTACATGTTGTCTCTGTTGTCATTTCTTGACTTGTAGCGAGTCGCCCGTCTCTAATTATTTTTATTTGCAAATTTATTATTTTTTGTGGCCTACATCATTTCTAACTTCAACAACCTCTAATAATCAACATTTCATTCATGTTATATGTGGCGAACCTTCTTATGATTGTGTTGCGAGCGTTGTGGGTGGTTGAAAATAGCCAAAAAAGTTTAATTTTATATTTTTGATCATTGTGACCATAATATTAATAAGATGAAACTCTTGGCTTTCTAAAGGCCTTATATAGTAATCTACTCAACACCTTAATTATGAATGAACGACTTGATAACATTGCATCAATGTAGCCGATATATTTACTCCGCACATTTCCATTGTTTGACAATACTGGAGTGTAATCAACTAAGGTGTCATTACACTCAGTATATGCCTATACATAGCCATAGGCCCTGTAAATTAACAGTCCAAGTAGTGTCCGAGCTGGTTATATAATCATAGGATCCAAATGTGTTCAACTAATAGGCCTATCAGCAGGGTTTGAGTAGTGTCCGAGTTGGTAATATAATCATGGGGTCCGAGTTGCTATAGCGTTCGAGTTGGTAGTGTCCGAGTTGGTCCAGGGTCCGAGTTGGTATAGGGTCCGAGCTGGCATAGGGTCCGAGCTATCCGGTTACCGGTATATGTTATCCATAATAAACCTAGATAGGCCTACTATCTATACTAACATAAGTACTGGTAGCTAGTGTAAACACGAACTGTATTGGTCTATTATAAATTCAAACAAACTTTTATGTCATGGCATTGTTTTTGCCAGTGACAAAATCCAGGGTAGTACAACTCAGCGGTACCCCAACTTAGTGAAGTGATGACACGGTACGCATATAGGTCCACCAGAAAAGCTCCACTGAATGTGACAGCGGATATAATAACTGTACAAGCAGATAAATGTACATAAGAACAACTTCGCAAAGAAACCCTACTTTGACCTCATGAAAACACGTCAGCCTTTTGATCATCAGAGCACAATTGTAGACCTACTCTGCCAAAATATTATGGCCTACCCAGCAAACGCAAAGCATTTATTTACCATGTGCGCAACGTTGGTGCAACATTATACAAGTGTTATGCAAATGTTTTGTGTTTGCTGGTCATATAATAAAATTAGAATATTACTATTAAAGATTACCTCATTCAAAAACCGGACAACTTAAAGAATAGTTTTGACCAAATTTCGTCGCCGTAATAAGAAGAAATTGGCGTCAGGGATAGTGTTTCAGCGTTTCACACAGCTCAACACCTATCGTAAGCGCCGAGTATGAAATCGCGCTTATCTTAACAATTCAACTGCTGCCAGGCGGTAACACGTTATTTCTCAACTGAACACATGTCACATTTCAACAACTATAGGCCTACACAAACACTTAATGACATTGTCTTAGCCTATATTATTTATGCCTGTTTATATTAAACGTTAAAAAAATGTTTTACATTATGTATGTACACTGATTATAACAATGGAC